>JAFFST010050679.1:12792-26229 GCA_022414735.1 Noturus placidus | reverse complement strand
TTTTTTTTTTTTTTTTTGTATATATATAAATGTACTAAACATACAAATTTTCCACCCATTTATTTTCCTGACAAACTTTATTTTTGTTTTTTGTCTGTGTATCTCACACATGTGGGCGGCTGTGGTGCAGATGGTAGAGTGGGTTGTCCACTAATCGTAGGGTTGGTGGTTCGATTCCCGGCCCTGATGACTCCACATGCCGAAGTGTCCTTGGGCAAGACACTGAACCCTAAACTGCCCCCGATGGCAAGCTAGCACCTTGCATGGCAGCTGTGCTCCCATTTGTGTGTGAATGGGTGAATGAGACACAATGTAAAGCACTTTGGATAAAAGTGCTATATAAGTGCGCCATTTACATGTAATGAGTCATTTGCTATTAAACTCTATCCACTCATTTCAGTACAAAGGAAAAAACTTGACTTTTTTAAACAGACTTGTCATCATTTAGGAAGCTTCCATAGACGGTCATGTGGTTTATTTGATATATTTCACTAGTTCCAGCCAGCTAAACTTTAAATTAGCCAATTTGTTTTCTCTTAGGAAGTAGGCTTTGTTCAGAAGAGCTCTAATCTCCTCCTCACCCTGTAACTGCACAACTTCCAAAGTGTTAATCACAGCATACTGTGCTGTTTCTGTCTCTCGATCTTTTTCTTTTAACTGCTTCTGCGGGTGAAGCGTGCAGCAGCAGTTAAGAGAGAGAGAGAGACAGAGAGAGAGAGAGAGAGAGAGAGAGAGAGAGAGAGAGAGAGAGAGATAAGTAGCTGTGGACACATTGCAGCCTGTGGACAGATATTAACAAATGTGAACAAGCTAGCTAGAATTCCCTGGATGGATTTCTTCCGTATTACGATTCCAAGGGCTGAAATAAGGAAATAAAAAACCTTTCTAAAAGCCTTTCTCTTGTCTTCAGGTCTGCAGATGATGATGAAGATGAATTGAGCAGGCGGGACCGAGGTTGTGGTCCACAGTACCAAAGCACGACTGTGCGTGTCCTCACACACTTTGAGGCAGAGCCAGGGGATGGGCGGGGCCAGCCGGACTTCCTGCTAGGCAGTGATTGGCAGGTGGATGTGACAGAGTTGGTGAAGGATTTATTGAATGTGGAGGACTCACGAGTGGCCAAAATCACAGATGGAGCAACACTGACAGGGCTGAACATTGGAACCACCAAAGTCCAGGTGAGTCTCCACAACTCACTGTTTACTTGCATATAGACAAAAAAAATAAAAGTGGAAAATTTAAGATATGAGGTTGTAGTTTGAGTTTTAGTGCCAGACCCAACTCTATCAACCTCATTTCGTAAACTTGTTCATGAAAGTGACTTGTGAAGCCTGATACAGGAAAAGGGCTCTGAATAAATGCATATCATTTAGTTATTCCGTATCAGGGTCACGGGGAACCTGGAGTCTATCCCAGGGAGCATCGGGCACAAGGCGGGGTACACCCTGGACAGGGTGCCAGTCCATCACAGGGCACAATCACATACACACTCACACACCCATTCATACACTACGGACACTTTAGACACGCCCATCAGCCTAACATGCATGTCTTTGGACTGGGGGAGGATATTTATTTTTTTAATATGTACGATATGTAAGTAGTAAATGTCCAACAGGCTCTTATTAGACTCACTCTCACTCACTCATTTTACAAGACATTCAGTGCACTACATAGACATTTTTATACCCTACATCCTTTGTAGTGAGCATATTGATTGAATAGGAATCCATTTGAATGGGATTTTACCTCGCTGGTTTGTGTACATATGGCTTTTTAAAAAATATCCCTGCATGAAGATGACTTTACTTGGATTACAGGTCAGAATCATTGTGACTAAATACATTAAATCTGAAACAGAAAATATTGGATGATAAAACACCATGATATGCATACTCTTACATTTCATTTAAAAATTAATACTCAGAATCTGTATGCTATTCAAATCTGAAAATTTACAGAATCTGTAAATTATTCAAAATTCAATTCAATATCAACTGAAAATTTTCACGAACCTACAACATGTGACCCAAATAAGACCTATAGACGAATCACAAGAATTGTTCATCCTTCTCTGACCAAGCAAAGGTCTTATTATTATGTTATATTATATTACAGAGTTTTAATTTCTATTGTATACTGATATATGATTTGTAAACAGCAGAAAAACTGATTAAATTTCAGAATTGATGTAAAACAGGGTCACAGCAACGTCATATATCTGAAATAGTCTTCCTTCAGTTGCTTCCATCCTGTTTGAAGTATATTTTAAGGGTGTTTGAGGCATATTAACTAGTAACAAGAAGGACTATTCTTGTTGCCTGCAGAGGCTTCACCATTCTACATGTGTATTCAATTTTTTGATAAGCTTTCATTTGAACATTTATTTATTATTATTATTATTATTATTATTTATTTATTTATTTATTTATTTATTTATTTATTTATTCTTTCCAGATTTGATCCCAGGGGATCCCAACTTCCTTGGGGATCAAATTTAGAATCTTGTATGGGATGTTCAAAAAGCACAAAAAGGGTGTCAGGTGTCCAGAAACATTTGACCATAGGGTGTTTTCACTTTTCTTTCCAAAACGCATTTTTTCAAAACTTTATTTTAGAAAGAAAACCGCTTTATGAACCCTGAAATGAGTCAGGAGGCTATTAAATTGCAAGAGTACATTTTGTGCTGAAAAACAAGATGGGGTAATGCATTAATTATAAATTCACAATAAATATAAATGTGTCATTGAAAAATGTTCAACAGCCATGCATTCGAATGCCAAATCTGTGAAGTAATTACGTTCCGGACGTGTTTAACTGCCCTCGTGAGCATGACATGACATCATTTGTTCAAACTCAGTTCTTCAGATGAAACAGCAAGGAGGAATAAACCCGGGCTTTCTGATACCTCTCCTTTCAATAGAGAGCATTTTTCTCCAGTTGGGACAGATAAATATGGCCTCCTGGCTGCCAAAACAAACTCCATTTGTCATTTTCCTGGCACAGCAGCTGCAGGATGCGCCGTGGTGTGCAGACGGCAGACGGATGAGTTGCAGTTATCCTAGCATTTACTCTCGTTCAAAACGAAAGCGTGTCAGTGACGTCTCAGTAGCACTTAGCTGTGACAAGTGTAGTGTGTGTGTGTGTGTGTGTGTGTGTGTGTGTGCTGTCACACTGGATCAAGGAGGCGGAGCATCATCAATCCACCTTCCAATTACTTCCTGAACGTGTATGTCTGCAGAATGTACCACACTTTTTTACTTTGGCTTTGAACTGCCAGGATAAAGGTGCTGTTTCTGTCACTGATTTAGAATTAGAGCTGAAAATCTTCCTTAACATCAACCGAAAGCAGATCAACATCAGCTAGCTCAGACTTTGTGAGTAGGAATGAATACATTAGCCCAATTAGCCCATTCCTGATGAGCAATGGTGTCCAGTTCAGTAATATTCTTGGGTTTGCGTGCTGCAATCACCTTCTTCAAATCCCACCAGGGATTTTCTATGGGTTTCAAGTTAGGTTTCTGTGATGGCCCTGTACAATATTCCAGGACGACTTCTGCAACCAAGCCTTGGTGGAATTTGAGGTATGCTTGGGATCATTGACCTGTTGGAAAGTCCGATGATGCCCAAGTTTCAGCTTCCTCTCAGACGGCATGACGTTTTTTCCGAGTATTTCCTGATACTTCAATGAATCCATCATGCCTGCCACATGCTGCAGGTTCCCAGTGCCAGAGGATACAAAGCAGCTGCAGAGCATCTCTGGGCCACCACCATGCTTCACTGTGTACAGAGTGTTCTTTCTTTATTCTTCATTCTCCAGACATACCGCAGATCCATCGTGCCGAAAAGTTCCATAACATTCCAAAAAAAATAAAAAGTTTGTTTTATCGCTCCACAGAACAGAATCCCAAAACTTCTGTGGCTTATTTATATGATTTTTTTTAGCCAACTTTACTTTTCATGTGCATTTGGGACAGTAGTGGTGTATGTGCTGGAGTTCTGGCATGGAAATCTTCTACATTTTAGAAGAAACTTCTGCGTAAGTGCATTACTGTGCTCATTGAAACCTCAGAGCCTGTTGCCATCCTAGCCAGTTCAGGTATTTCATCTGTTCCAGCTCAAGCACAGCTGGTGCAACTAATGAAGACCTTGATTAGTTGCATCAAGTGTGCTTGAGACAACACTTGCTTTGCATGTATTCTATTCAGGGGGTTGAATAATTTTGAGACTGGAGAAGTCATTAGAAGTTGCATTTTCAGTTGAATTTGGGGAAACCACTTGAAGCATTCATTATGTTGAATTATTTCAATTGCTTTTGTTTGATTTGTTCTTTGTTTCAGACAGGCGAAAGTCTGTAAATTTGACAATAAACTGGATTTGAAAAGGGGCTTGAATCATTTTGATTGCAACTGAATATATAGATCTCATTGTCTCTCCCCCACTAATTATATTACACATACTCCATGTACTGCAGCCTGAAAGGAATATTGTCAATACTGTTAGTTCACTCTCATGCTTTGTTTGATAGCAAAAGTGCCTCTCTCGCTCCGTCAGACTCTGTCTCGCTTGGTCTGAGGCACTGTCTTCAAACTGCAATAGGTGAAAATTAAAATCAGATAAAAAGCCAAGATGCAGGAGCTGGAGGTCTGTGTGGACGTAAATCACAAGCATCATTGATGCTTCCTAATAGATGAGTCCTCGAGCTGAGCACTTAGCTATGCCCAGTGGCCCTGACCAGCCGCACTATTAACCTTCACAAATGTCCACTGCTGCCTTCACTTCATTACAGACAGTGACTAATTACACTAAACAATGCAGAGTGAATTGCACTGAGGAAATTGTGCATAAAATGATCTTCTTTTGTAGCTAGCACATTTTTTAAATCTTGGTTCAGGGTTATATATTGCCAAAAGAGTGTAACATCCATCAAAGTTTGAATGATAAGACAGAAATGTGATAAAACACTCACACAGCAGCAGCACTCACTGACCTGAGAGCATTCTGTTGGGCGTGGCCTAATATTCTAATGAGCATGGTTGATTAACTTTTTAAATAGGTTGAAATTTCACAATGAAATGCTGGTAAATCTGTGTATTGTTATTAGGGGGCCAAGCACAAAGTTTAATAGGCACCCTATTAGTATTCTATCTCTTCTTCTTCTTCTTCTTCTTCTTCTTCTTCTTCTTCTTCTTCTTCTTCTTCTTCTTCTGACTGTGGTGTCAATTGCAGCCCATTTTACCATCGGATAAAGGTGTGAAATTTGACAAACTCTGATCAAATTTGGGCCAAATGCAGCCCATGTTCTAGTCCCACCAATGGGTCAGATTTGGGCCTCATTTGGAAGTACATCATGGTCATAATTTTTTAACCATGTGTCCAAAGACTGTTTTGTTTTTTTGCTACTCCTCCTATAATCACCAAATTTGGTCCCATCATCTTTAGAGTAAGCTGCACAATCGTTATTAAAAGAGTTTTGAATACTCCAAATGGTTTGCCCACAATGGGCCAACAAATCTGACAGCATAGCTGCCGAAGAGTATATGAGGCTGTATCTCTGTAACTTTGCACACCATGACCTGAGGTTGTGCAACAAATTTTGTGCAACAAACTTTGACTACTGGTCAAAGTTACCATAACATGCTAAAATGCTTAAATATAGCTGACATTTTTGCTACTCCTCCAAATTTTGTCCAATCTTCACCTAATTTGGCTCACATCATCTTGAGACCTGTCTAAACAACTCACTACTGCCATTCTAGCAATTCAGTGTGCATTCATTAATATAACACATGGCTTGCAGGTTGTAATATCAAATAGCATTTTTATTGAGCAAAATACAATTAAAATAAATGAACACGATATAAGACAGATATAAGTTTGGTGCAGATACTTGCATAAAGTAAGGGAAAAAGACTGATGAGATAAATCAAATACCTTAGATTATTTAAATTTAATTAAAATAATTCAGGTCAGAGCAATAGAAATCATGACCACAGGTCAAAGTAGCAACAGACAACATCATAGGTCACAGCAGTAGTGATAATTCTTTTATTTATTTGTTTACAGTGACAATAATTCTTTTATTTATTTGTTTACAGTGACACTTCATTTATTTCATGCATAGTGGTCACTATTATAGTGTCACACACAGTGGACAGCTATTCAAAATCCATTTTATGGCTATTGCAAGGATTTCAATAGAATAACTGCATAACAGCCACTAGAGAGGACACTAATAATTCATTTGAACACATGCAGTCCACTGAAGTGGACCCTTCAATAACTTTTAGAAAAATATATGTATTGTAAAGGTTAAATGAAGGTAAAGTTATTTTTTATGCCTAAAGAAAAGTAAAAACACACACAGAGAAAAAAAAAATAAATCCTTGAATAGGATTTCATAATTCATGGATGCAGGGGTCTTCAACGTTTTCCAGGCCAAGGACCCCAAACTGATGGCGAGATGGAGCGGGGACCCCCTAATTATATATATTGTATGAAATTGTGTTATATCAAACTGGTACCAAAACGTTCGCGACCTCCATGCAGTACCTCCGCGGACCCCCGTGGGGTCGCGGACCCCCTGTTGAAGACCTCCGCATGGATGAAAGGGTCGACATTTCTGTATTATAAATTCTTTATTCTAATATTTTGAGATACTGGATTTTTAATCTCCATGAGCTGTAAGCAGTAATCATAAAGACAAAAAAAAGGCTTGAAATATTTCACTTTATGTGTAATATATGTATGTATATAAACGTGTCTGTTTGTCTGCTGTCCATCAGTCCATATGTGTATTGTATCTGTATTTTCTGTTGAAATTTCTTTCATTGTAAGAATTGATTGATTTCTTTGTTCTGTTATTGTATACATGGAAACTTTATGTTAAGCGGGCTTGATCAGTTGGTTCTGTTTGTCTGACTGAATACATTCTGAGGGACAGTATGCAGAAGCAGTATGGTAAAGAAGTTGCACGTCAAGTTGTATTTATTTTTTTTTATTTACAGTCATGCTGCTAGAGTTAAATGTAGATTTGCCGAGTAGTGGAGCTGAAGCTTGCAGACGTTGGAGTGTTGGAGGAAGTGGGAGGCAGTGTGAGCTGTGCTTGGCTCTGACAGAGACGAGGGACACTCATTATGACAGAGGAACATGTGAAAGTATGGAGGCAGCTGGTGTTGCCTTAACTGATGTGGATGGAAAGGCTGCACATTACTTTGCATATCACAGCTGGTTCTGTGCTTCAAAATAAGGTGTTGGTTTGAGGGCACGGAGGAACTGTCATTCGCTCACAGAACCCCAAGCTGCCTCCATACTTTCACATTGTTATTTTTATCACAATGTCTTATGTAAAAACGTGAAGCCATATTCAGATGGTATTCGTTTTACATACGGAGGTGATTAATGTAATTATGACAGGAGTTTCTCTGGGATTTTAGTCCCATCTTGAATCCATTGTGTTATATAAACATACACAATGTTTATATGTTTAAAACTGATTTTTGATGGAGTGCACATGCACACAACTGGAGAGATGTTGACGCTGTATTTTCTGTGCTTTAAATGAGCTGTAGATATAACGTTCGGTAATATGCATCCCGTCCGAACTGACACGTGGAAAACGTTCCATTATATCCTGTAGGAAAAGAGGTTTTGCGTTTCAGTATAAACACACTCCATCAACATGTACAGGAAACGCTCGCTCGGCCTTTTCTGTCATGTACCATCAAAACCAATCAAGTCTGAGTGCTGGCCAATTTTCAAAATCATAACAATTCAATATAGAAAGCATTTCAAAAGGACATGTCAGAGAAGTGATGCTTTCTGATGTTTTGGATATTATATGTTTTGGATATCTCAGCATGGCTACATGGTCATGCACAACTTGCATGGCCATTCCCACTACAACAAATGCTTATATTTGTAACAGATCTCAGACTCCCATCTCTGTGATTTATACAAAGATCATTTATTCCACGGGTATCAATCATAATTACTACTGATGTCCTCTGACAATACTTAATCGACATATGTCCGGAAATCTAATCCCATCTCAATAGTATGTAAGAGAAACACCTGGGCCTGTGTTTTTCAGGCTGTCTGCTCTCTCACTTCCCCAGGTGATGTCCCCCTTGTCGGATTCAGTCCTGGCAGAGAGGACGGTGAGAATTCTGGATGATAAAGTGAGCATTACGGACCTCGGTGTGCAGCTGGTGTCAGGCCTCTCGCTGTCCCTGCAGCTCAGTCTAGGCAGCAACAGGGCCATTGCAGCTACAGCCACCACCCAGGACACCATGCATAACCCCAAACAGGTACACATCATTTGTTGTTCAGTAAACAAGCAGAAATTCAGAGAATTTTTTAAAAATCTGTTGAAACACACAGATAACTACACAGTGTCCCTGCTTTGAATCGTTTGATCCTTTTTCGGCTCAAAATAATTGACTTGCAGTGTTCTTTTGGCCATCAGTATTAGAATCGCAGTCGCATTAGGTACAAGTCGTTGCACAGAGGGTACACTGATGAGCAACTGTGGTTTTGTTATCACCTCAGCCATAGAACTGCAATTCATACCTCTTGCTTGTTACTGCTAGTCGTGTTGAAATGACCCTGATTAGCCTGACTCAGCCAGTCCCTTGTATCAGCAGGAGCTTTCTTTCTCCTCCAGTTTGATAGATATTACATGAGCCAGGAGACATGAGTTCTTGCTGAATAGAGTATTATGCAGCCAAAACACTCAACATTTCTGAAGGCTAGTTTGAAGCGTTGCCATCTACTAAATTGTCTGTGAATTTGAAAGTTTGGATTGGTTGTGTTTCGAGATCTGTAATAAGCACTTTACTTATATTTGCAATGGATCATGCAGGGGTTTTTTTTTGTTGTCGTTTTATTATTTAATTTTTTTAAAGTCAAGCATTTTGTTTACACCTTGTACTCTGGCTGGGAAATTAGCTCCACCTGTAGCTGCAAGAGCTGTGGAGTCCTTTTAAAATGCATAATTTTAACAGAGGTCGATGTTCAGGGAAGCTTTGTCCTGTTGGGGTTTGCCTTCCAATCTCAATTCACCTCACAAACAACTGAGTGGACTAGTGAAACTGCTTCTTTACAAAAGGTTTTAATCTTGTCTGTTTTTGCAGGAGTCCCTTGTCAGCGCTTGGCTGCACTTCAGTGACGGCTCTGTGACGCCTCTTGACCTTTATGACCCAGCACACTACATGCTGACAGCCATGTCCTTGGATGAGCGGGTGGTCTCTGTTCAGAGGGCCATCTGGTGGAGGTCGCCAGTGGTGGTGGTGAAAGGTGAAGGTCAGGGCACACTGCTGCGCGTTGAAATGTCTGGAGCCGATTCGTGCCAGAAAAGCAAGCGCCGTAACGTTCTGGCTTCAGTTAGCGCCAATGTTCGCGTCAAGTTTAGCCGTAATGATGACAGTGACAAGAGGAGGCACAGACCCAATTCCCCGTACAATGGTGACTCCATTTCAGAGGCAGGGATGGTCAACAGGGGAGCCACGACGATTAAAACAGGTGCTCCTTTTGGAGATAAACGCCCAATCGAAGACATTCCTGCAGATTTCTCAAACTTTCCAGTACAAGCCGAACTTCCTCATGGACGCACCACAGAGGAAGAGTTGTTACAAGCTCGTCGTGGCCTGACAGACCTTGAGATTGGCATGTATGCCCTACTGGGTGTATTCTGCCTGGCCATCTTGGTGTTTCTCATCAACTGTGTCTCCTATGCCCTTCAGTATCAAAACAAACAGCTCCCCCTGGAGGGCCAGGAGAGCATGGCGCATGCTCATGACTGGGTGTGGTTAGGGCATGAAGGTGAGCTAATGGAGAACCATGCCGGCTTGTGCCTACAGCAGGATGAGCTCAGTGCCACCATGGACTCCAGCCTTGGTTTAGAGGAAGCCAGCCAGCTCCTCAATGGTCTCCTGGGTCAGAAAAATACTCAAGGTCAGGGAGGTCGGGAGCACAAGAGCGAGACGGGAAACTCGCCCACCACCAAGAGGAAACGGGTCAAATTCATCACTTTCAGCCACTCAAAGCCGAGCAATGACTGCCTGGGTAACAGCCCACTAGGTGTTGGGAAAAACGATATCCAGTGGGTTTGCCCAGACATCGAGCTTGGGGACTCCATAGAGCTCCGGAACTACATGGAAAGGCTGAACGAGAATGCTACGAAGAATGTCGCATAGCACTTCATGATTCTGGCACTCAATTATGCTTTTTGGAGCAGAGTGTAGCTTCACCCATATGCCTTCAGGGTAAAAGAGTGGGGTGCCGACCGGCTCACATCTCACCATAAAAAGACAGGCCATTCATCAGGTCTTGTTTCCATGGTAACTGTCACAAGGTGTTCATCATTAGGACTGAAGGCCAACAGGGATGGTTGTGAAACTGCAGAGATCTATATATGTATACATACATACACACATACATACATTCATTTGTACAAACTCGCTATAAGAAATGCATTTTTTCCTGTATTAAAGATTTCTTTGACGTATTGTTTTTTCATATTCTGTGAATATTGGAAAGAATTCATGTGCACACATTTCAAGGACTGACTCTGAGATGAATCCATAAACCAACAGACTTGTATATAAAGTGAACATTTGCCGGTTGGATGAGGTGAGAACTTTTTTAAGTACGGTTTTACATATTTTTATACATCCCTGTTCCTGTACATGTTGTAGCCTGTCAATGTTTTGTCCAAAGACTCTCATACATTGGTTTAAAGCTGCTGTAAGAAACTTTTTTCTTTTAAAGATAAAAAATAGATGGTCTAAGAAAAAAAAAAATTCTAAAAATGAGACAACCCAGTGCAGTCCTTCTGTAAGCTTTCCTGAGGAGGCAGTCTTCACCGTTTCTTTTTTTCTTCTTCTTCTTCTTTTTTGCACATGGTCTGGGTGGGCCATATGAAAGGTTGTTGATTCAGAAGGAAACTATGAAGTGCTAGCTTGATGGAGTAAGAGAACAGTAAGGGAAATATGAATGCAGCGGAGTTGATGTAATCCATGGAAACGATGGTACATTCAGTCTCGACGTTCTACTCTCACTATTGTTTTACACTCCGAAAAGAAGAAAAAGGAAACAACACAGGCACGTAGTTTTGTGCTGAAATGGTGGGTGTGGCAAATGTTCTGAAATCCATCCATCCATCCATCTTCAACCGCTTACTCCTTTTCAGGGTCACTGGGAACCTGGAGCCTATCCCAGGAAGCATCGGGCACAAGGCGGGGTACACCCTGGACAGGGTGCCAGTCCATCACAGGGCACAATCACTGACACACTCACACACACATTCATACACTATGGACACTTTAGACACGCCAATCAGCCTAACATGCATGTCTTTGGACTGGGGGAGGAAACCGGAGTACCCGGAGGAAACCCCCGACACACGGGGAGAACATGCAAACTCCGAACACACACGGCCCTGGCGAGACTCGAACCCCGGAGGTGTGAGGTGGACGTGCTAACCACAAATCATCAATACAAAATAACATTTATGGAACAATGTCTAAGCTATGGCATAGAGCTGACTAGCTAGGTATTCATGCCTCTTGGTGTAAATATGATTTAATTAAAACTTTATTTTTATTTAACACTTTATTCTAATAAATGGCACACTTATATGGGCGGCTGTGGCTCAGTCGGTAGGGCGGGTTGTACACTAATAGTAGGGTTGGCGGTTTGATTCCCGGCCCGGCTAACACATGGCGAAGTGTCCTTGGGCAAGACACTGAACCCTCATTGCCCCCGATGGCAAGCTAGCACCTTGCATGGCAGCTCTGCTACCATTGGTATGTGAGTGAATGGGTGAATGAGAGACAGTGTAAAGCGCTTTGGAAAAGCGCTATATAAGTGCGCAATTTTATTCTAATACTCAGCTAGCTAGCCTGTTTATGTTTAGACAATCCAATTTAATGCTAGCTATATTTAATACCTTATCTTATTGACCTGGGATACCACCACACATACAGTATCACACTGATGTCTACCTTGAATTTTTGTTCCAACAAGAAAGTTTAGCTGTCATGAAAACTTTCAAACTTCTGGCATGGATTAAATGCGTTGCTGCTCTTCTTGTTCATAGTTTCTTACCACCGCACAGTACATGTCTATAGAGGGTAGGATTTCGGATAAAGGACATGTGAGTGGACTCAGTGGCTGAATTTGATTAGCAAGACTTGGAAGCATCAGTTACCATGGCTTTAATGTCTTTAATTTGGGTCATTTGCCACCAACAACATGAATAGGTACATGAACCAGGGGATTGCTAAGAGATTGGGACTGTTGGCACTCGGTAACAACAGCAATGACGATCATACAGGTTGACCAGGAGGCAAACGCTCAAATAGTAACTGTCGTTGATTGTGTTCTTTTTGTTCTTTTTCTTTTTTTCCACTCTGGAAAAAAGCAAAAAGTACATAATGAGGATGATTACAGGTCTCTTAACACACAAGAAATCTCAAACAAATCCATTATTATTGTAGTTCTAATTATCTGCAGGTAATTAGGTCTTAAAGAGTGTTTTGGAATGTAATCCTCAGGTAACGCTGGCCACGAGAGATGCAAACACAGACACAAAAATGATCAAAATGCTTATAAATAATTGACTATTTGAATAGTTTTTCCAGAATTGATTCTGAATGACACTATGTTTGGCCTTGTTTTATTTTTGGCTCTTGTCTCGCTAATGAATGTGCAGATTAAACATCATTCTGTCACATAAACTCCTGATTGATTTCATTCTTGTTTCTATTCTATTCTTAGAGCATTTTCAGATATGAAAATATCTGGTATTTCGTACCATCAGTGTGATTCGAATCAAGCTGACTGCAGGAAGTGAACCTAATGTCCATGTGTTTTGGGTTGCAGCCATTTTTTATAGGTTGGCGCTGCCTCAAAAGACAGAGTTGTAGTTCTGCAGAAATGCCATGAGTTCTGGAGATTTGGACTGACAAAAAAAAAAAAAAAGGAAAGAATCGTTGGATGTCATACGCAATTGTTTTACTAGTTATTTATGTAATTCTCTAATCAATTAGTTAGTACTGAATCCATGTGATTTCTACATGCACTCGGTAAAGGTTTGCATACCTTTTACATTCCTCATGTAAAGCTATAGTTTTGCGAGAATGTTTTCAGCCAAAATGTGCGAAACGTGTCTTCTGTAATCTGAGTCATGAGCATAAAACAAAATGAAAGTACAATGAATCAGAAGAATTGACTCAGTTAGAGTGAAATTTTTCAGCTCTTGCCATTTTTTCATAGCCAGTCTATTGAATATGTACATTTATGTAAATAAAAGCAATGTAAAGCAGATCACCTTTTCACTATAATACAGTGCCTTGCGAAAGTATTCGGCCCCCTTGAACTGTTCGACCTTTTGCCACGTTTCAGGCCTCAAACATAAAGATATAAAACTGTAAT
>JAFFST010050676.1:39555-57491 GCA_022414735.1 Noturus placidus | reverse complement strand
TATATATATATATATATATATATATATATATATATATATATATATATATATAAAGGCAAGTGACTATTTAAAACTCATTACGAGGGCTTTGTCTGCCCCGAGGCTCTCGGCCGGTTTTATGAGAAATCTCATAATCAAAGAAATATTTGAAGAAACTGAGCTTTCTCATATTCCAGGACAAAAGGAAAGGTAATGAGATCGGTTAGGTTTGGAGAGTCCTGATGACATGATGAGGCTGTCGTGTTGATCTTTCTATGAATATCACACGTGTGTAAATACTATACACGGGATCACTTTCCTTATATCACAGTACAGTTAAATGATTGTAAATTCACACCAATGTAGCCAATCAGTTGGAGCTATGAAGGAGCACTGATGTAGCCTTCACTTTTTTTGTACTTATACAGATATTGTTTCCTGTGCTTGTTAACCTGTTGCTATGGTGACTAATATCTCCCACCTGTTTCTCGTTCCCCCTCTGTTGGCTCTCCCCATTCCACTACGTGTTGAACAGTTCACACTGCAGTGATTGGTCATAAGGTGTTCATTAATTGTCTACACATAAACTGATTCAAAATGTGTGTAATTACCGATACGGTGAACTTTTCTGTAAGGAGAAATTTGTCTATTAAACATTTAAGGAAGGAGTCTCCAGTGTCGGCGCTTTGTAACAGTAAGGGGAACAACCTGTTAGGGAACGGTGAGAAGTGAGGAACTGACTTGTTTTGACCATTATATGTAACTATAAATGGATAAACATTATGATGTCAATGTTTAATAAATAAAAATTGCCGTTGTTGTATATGTTATAAACTACAGTTAATATTTAAAACAATGATAATCATTTCTATCCTTTCATATATTTGTAAAATTTTGTATAACAGCAAATAAAACCTGGATGCTTTGCGTTATACGGCTGTGATGATCTTGCGATGTTGCCATTTTGTGGGTTTGTCTGGTTTCTTCGATTCTGCATTTTTTTTCTGGCCCAGAAATTATCTCCGCCCCCAGATCAAACGAAAGTAGTCAGCTTCGCCAAATTTCCTTTAAAGGAAATTTACCTAAGATATGAAATTCAGCTGAGAGCGGAGTCGAGATGGTTTTTTAAACTGTTTTTTTTTTTTTAACCATTACAATAGCCATTCACTTTAAAGGCAGCAGAGGGAGCTAAACATTACATACTGCTCCTTTAAGAATGTAAATCTGAGATGTCCATGGTTTATAACTCTTCCTTTTCGCCTTGGTATAAGTACACTATTAATAGCGCGTTTGACTTCTTACAGATGGAAACGCTTCAGATATAGACACATCATGTTCCATTATTTAAAAAAAAACTTAAACGTGAAGAAGAAACTCTTGAGCAGAGAATTTACTAAGACACAATCTAATACATTCATTTTCTGCTTTCACGCTTGAAAGACAACAACAAAAAAAGATGAACGTAAGCATCTCTCGAAAGCCCAATCGGAGCTGAAATCAATCCCGCTCATCTCTTATCTCGAACATGTCTCATTGTCTTGAACGCTCGGCTGTCTCTTCTACACTTCATCTTTTTCTGTCACGGATCCCATTGCAGCAAAGAAAAAGGAGGAATTTAAAAGGAGTGGGGTTTTTTTGGTTTTTTTTTTGTTTTTTGCCTGATTTCATTCCGACCGCATCTCTCAGTCACGTCAAATAAAGTCATCAAGCGTTCATTGTGTCCGCAGAATGACTTCGCTCACAAAAGCTCCGGGCTTCCAAAATTGATGCGTTCAGAAACGATTCATTCATCATATGAAGTGTTTCGCCTGTGATGACAACGATGACAATGACTTTCTCTTCCAGACCAGGAACTTTTTCTTTTTTCTTTCACTCTAACGACAAACGATCTGCATCATTTCTTTAAAGCTTGAAGTGTATATACACACACAGCATTGCTAGTCTGTTGCGCCTCGGAATCTGTTCATTATCTTCTAATTAATATCTTTCAGTAGCTTTTGTGGGAATTTTACGATTGATGAATGTTTATCAGTTCCATTTACAGATTTTTCAGTATTTTTCTGGACAATATGAGGTGGGCGTGGCTATATTGAAAGGCGCTAACTCCGTGTACAGAGCATATGCTACTTCTTGTTTTATTCCCAACCACAGAAATCAAAGCTGCATCTTTGCACTTAGTGCTTGAATGACTGTAGTTGACTAATTGATCTACTGTAGCTAGAAATTTTCAAGAAAGTTGCATAATTAGTAGCGTAGTAGTTTACACATTGTTATGGTAAGTAGTGTTAGCATTTGTTTATCCTTAAATGTACAGGAATTAAATCGAGGAACAAGAAAATCGTCATCTTTTTCAGTCACTAGACATGTTTAAACATGTACACAAGGCCATATCCTTACTTTTAATCAGTCATAGATGAACATTAAACTTCCACAACGTCCAGTAAGCGGAAGTGACAACAATCACCGTTGTTACTGTTTCCACCCTCTTCCTCCTTCATCAACATTAATAATGACTTTGCTTTAGGCTGGTTGTAATTGATCACCATCAGATCACCTCTGGCTATAAATTTATCAGAACAGATTAGACATCGCTGCCGTCATTATGAGGACAGTTGTGTGTTTGGGGTCAGTGCGAGAATACGACCGGCGCTGATCCGTAGGACAGATGCGTGTAACATAGGAAAAGGAAAGCTTTCATGTTCTTTCAAAATCTGTAAAAAAAAAAAATATGGGTATAAATAAATCAACGAATGCTAATAATGAGTAATGAACACTTGAAAGGTGTTTAACATTTAGCGTCTCTGTACTTGGTTCATTCAAGGGTTCACTGGATAATTCCAAAGCTTCCAGAGAAATGGTTATGCTTGGACACTTTTCTGAAAGCATTCAACAGAGACTCTTTAAATCCAAAATTATCCGAAGAATCGTTTAACATTTACTGTAGCTAAACTGTCCTGGTACACTCTTGGTAAAAAAATAAAAAGGATTTTATAATGGCTAATTAGTTCCTATTTAAGGATTCTTAGCTTTAAAAAGTTCCCCCTGGAACCCTTAATGATAGGAAAACACACACGAGTATATAGTTATAGGGTTCTACATAGAATCTTTAAAACTCTTATTTATCCAATGACAGCATAGATAATCTTTTTTTTCTAAGAGTGGTGTATATAATATTTGGCTAAGTGTGCGGTAGAAACTCCAAATCATTGCACGTTAATTTTTTTTTAATAATTCTTCTTACTATCTCTAGAATCTGTCAAGAATGTAACATTTAGGCACTTTGTATGCTTATATAAAAAAAGGTTCTATGAGGGATTTTAATGGTTCAGTGAAGGGAAAATGAAGGGTTATTAGCTTCAAATATCTACTTACACACTCTCTTCAACACTCTGTTGTAGGGTTATAGTGAGAGTCCTTAAAATACTTAGATAAAAGGGTATGTACCTCAATGGTTCATTGGATAATTAAGGGGTTTTAGCTTCCAAAAATATGCTTATACTGTACTTAAAACTTTTTTTTTGATAGGGAAACACTCTGTTATAGGGTTCTACTTGGAAACTTTAAAACCATATATTAATCCAAAGAACCCTTTAACATTGAACTAAACTCTCTTGGTACTCAGAACACGTTTGGTACAAAAAGGACTCTTTCATGGGTTCAATGGATAATCAAGGATTCTTAGCATTCAAAAATCGGGATTTACCTGGAACCTGTTTCTGATAGGTCAAACATTACAGTTATAGGGTTTGACACATGATCTATAAAAAACCTTAAATTATCTAAATTCTTTAACATTTAGGTGAACTCTCTTTGCATTTGGTGCACTCTTGACACAAACGATTCTTCTTGAAGTTTTCTTTTTTAAATGTTGCTTTAATAATCAGTCTTTCTGATTGGGATCCACTCTTGTAGGGTTTTACGTTGAAATGTTAGGGTTGCCAAAGTAAGACAACCAAAGATTTATTAAGGGCTCTAGATTTTCTGATCATATACCGGATAAATGATTGGAATGGAAACTCCTGAAGAATGAAAAGAGGACTCTTGAATGGCCGAACCCTGTGAAGTCATGCTACATGACACCGCCAATATCTACATAACATCGGTAACATCTGTGACCTTTGATATGAGCCTTTAAACAAGATTTAGAAGGTTTACAAATGTGTCAAGGACAATCTCCTTCATTATGTTACTGTCAGAAAGAAGGATGGTATCATCTGTATATGCGTTCATTATGTGGTTTTGTATGTGTGTGTGCTTGTGTGTGTGTGTGGGGGGGGGGGTAAAATTATATTACTGTAAAATTAGAATTTTGCTCGTGGCTACACACATTCAGACTGTTTCTGGGTAAATATAAAGCTAAACTACAAGGCAGACATGAAGTTAGATAAACACTTTATGAATGTATTATCTACACTTCTCATTGTTTTTTTAGGTTAAAGTGGCAGTGGCAATTTAACAGTAAATTAATGAGCAACGCTGTAAGACCAAGGCCCCTGCTGACTCTACTGCTGTGAAAATGGTGTTTTTTTTGTATTTTTTTAATGAAGGAAGTAAATGACTGAGTGTTTAAATCTGACAGAGATGGATGTCTATCATTGGAATATTATGCTACAGTTTATATTTGAGTTTATAAGAACTATAATCTGACTGACTCCCACTTTGTTCTTACATAAAAAGAGAAGAAAATACCTGGTACTTGCCCATGGCGCTGCTTCCTCCGTAATTCTATTCAACATTGATCATCTGATGCAACACTTGGACATTTTGATCAGTAAAACGCACTTGCTTTACAAAAACGAAAGAAAGATTTATTTTCAAACCAATAAAGGAGGAATTAACAACATGAGTCCGCAAGCTCTACTTTGCACGTGTGTGGTGTTGAGGATCGATAATCGAGCTGAATTGACACATGTCATGTTTCATTAAAGGCCTATTCATTTAGGCTCGGATCAAATAAATGCAGCCGAGAGGAGAACGCGTGAGAGTGGAGACGAGGAAGAGAATGCTACAAAGTGAAACATTAACATTAAATAAATACGCTCGAATAAGTACGACCAAGAGGATTTTTTGTAAGTAGACATTTTGTTTGAAGTGAGGAGGCGGAGTTATTGTTTCCATTGTGAAGTTGAGTATTTTCCTGTAACAGCCCGACCCTAAGTGTTTTATTCCTCTTATAACACAGCAATTTAACAATCTCAATTGTTTTGATTTATTTATTTATTAAGGAACAATGTTTTATCCATTTATAGTTACATTTAAAGTTCTCATGTGCATTACAGCAACTTTTAGTGAATAAGACAAAAAAAAAACATCTTGTCGTGTTCAGTGCTAATTCTTTCTTTCTTTACCCCATCTTTCATGGCATACCTGATCAACATTACTTAATTCTTTCTTTCTTTCTTTCTTTCTTTCTTTCTTTCTTTCTTTCTTTCTTTCTTTCTTTCTTTCTTTCTTTCTTTCTTTACCGCATCTTTCATTGCTTATCTGATCAACATTACTTGATTATTTGTTGCCTTTCTTCCTTCATCCCCATACAGTACTGAAGGTGTCAGAAAAATGTCTTTACTGCTGATACTGGAGACTCCTTCCATAAATGTTCATTAAATAAATGTCTCCTTACAGAAAGCTTCACCTCATCACTTATAAAAAAAAATAAAAATTGGTTTACATGGAACGTCCAGGAGTTCACAAATTCCTTGTGAAGGAGCGGTTACTATGGAAATGATAAGGTATTAGATGGAGGAATGAGCTGAGGGAACAGGACTGAAGCTCTGTGATGCTTGACACATGCTCATCAGGCGATGAGGTATCATGCAGAGACACATCTGATCTTCTGTCGCTGTTGGTCTCCGTGTGCACCAGCAAAAGATCTGCTTCTAACAGGAGAGAGAAGAATAAAGAGGAAGAGATGATCACAGATGCAGAGGGAAGAAGTTCACAGTCAACAAACACGTGCTTGAGTTGAAGCACAGAAACAAGAACTGGAAGAGCGATGGGAAAGATATTACCGACCCAAAGTGGTCTACATGCAGGCACCTCATTTCAGTTCAGAACATTTTTAATCAATTTAAATTTTAAAAAGAAGAAAGAAGAAGAAGAAGAAGAAGAAGAAGAAGAAGAAGAAGAAGAAGAAGAGCATCCCGTATCTGATATCTGAGAGTGGAGACGACCGGGTATCTGCAGCCCTCATTACTCGGGCTTCTCTTTTCTGTATAGTCTTTTTTTCTTCTCTTCCTTAGCTTGGTCCTTCCTTTCTTTTTCATTACTTTCTCTTTTTACTTGCTTTGTTTGGTCTTTACTTTCATTCTCTTTGTTTGTTTCTTTGTGTTTATATGCTTCTCCGTTATCTCCGTTTCTACAATTTCAAAGATCTTTCTTACCAATGTTAAAAAAAAAAATATGAATGAAATAAACAAACTACGTAACTTCAGTCGCTGCTCCAAAGTACCCCCCCCACCCCCGATGTTTACAGGGCGTTTGCTGTGAAGTCTTTTGTTACAGAAACACTGCCCCAGTCTGAGAGAAGCAACACGACTCCATCCTTCGCTTCACTTTTGATTTCGTTTCACACCTCTCCAAACAAATGTCGCTCCCTTAACTTTCTCCGAGTGCGTTTTAATGTAAACAATAAGAACTCTAATTCCCTCGTAATTAACTCCTTCGGTAAGCAGCGAGAAAATCCAAAGCTCTGAACTGCACGGCCCACTTGCTTTTCTAATGAAGAGAGTTTACTTACAGTTCTCACAGGGATATCGCACAACGACAGAGGAACAGCACTCTACTCTCTCGCTCTCTCTTTCTCCCTCTCTCTCTCTCTGTTTCTCTCTCTCTCTCCCTCTGGCTGTCTCTCTATCTGTGTCTCTCTCTCTCTCTCTCTCTCTCTATCTGTGTGTGTCTCTCTCTGTCTCTCTCTCTCTGTCTGCGTGTCTCTCTGTCTCTATCTCTCTCTATCTGTGTGTGTCTCTCTCTGGCTGTCTCTCTCTCTCTGTCTCCCTCTCTCTGTGTGTGTCTCTCTCTGGCTGTCTCTCTCTCTCTGTCTCCCTCTCTCTCTCTGTCTGCGTCTCTCTCTCTCTCTCTCTCTCTCTCTATCTCTCTCTATCTGTGTGTGTCTCTCTCTGGCTGTCTCTCTCTCTCTGTCTCCCTCTCTCTATCTGTGTGTGTGTCTCTCTCTCTCTGTGTCTATCTCTCTATCTCTCTCTCTCTCTCTCTTTCGCTCTCTCTCTCTCTGTCTCTCACTCTCTCTCTATCTCTCACTCTCTATCTCTCTGTTTCTTACTTATTGTTTGTTTGATTCTTGTTTTTCTTTCATTCTGTTTGCTTATTAATATCCTTCTTTTTGTTGATATTTTCTTTCTGTCTTATTGTTTCGTTCTCTTTTTTTCTTGCTATCTTTCTGGCTTCATTTGTTTGTTCTTTTCCTTTTGTTTTTCTTTCTTTCTCGTTTCATAATTTATTTAATTCTTTGGTTTTTTGTTTCTTTTTTTGTCTTTGATCTGGCTTTCTTTCTTTCTTTCTTTCTTTCTTTCTTTCTTTCTTTCTTTCTTTCTTTCTTTCTTTCTTTCTGTCGTTCACTAACCGATCATACACCGCTTACCTGATAAACATTACTAGATTATTTCTTTCCTTCCTCCCTTCATGACCATACAGCACGAGCAAATGATTTCTTTAACACAACTTCCCTCACTTTCCATAGCATTTACACACACACACACACACACACACACACACACACACACACACACACACACACACAGTGTGAGTGTATTAAATTGTAATGACCTGTCTGCTTTCCTGCTTTTCGTCCCTTTAGCGCACGCTAATGATCTGCTCACTTACCTTATTATCTTATGGAGTGAGATTAACTGAGCGTACAGGAGCAGAGAGTCCACAACACATCCGCTGTTAATCACACAGGAAGCTTCTCTGTTCTCCTCTTCTCTCCTCTCCTCTTCTCCTCACTTCTCCTCTTCTCTTCTTCTTTCCTTCTCTCCTCTTCTCCTCTCTTCTCCTCTTCTCTCCTCTTCTCTCTTCTATTCTCTTCTCCTCTCCTCTCCTCTCTTCTCCTCTCCACTCCGCTCCTCTCTTCTCTTCTCCTCTCTTCTCCTCTCTACTTCTCTCCTCACCTCTGTTCTCTTCTCCTTTCCACTCCACTTCTCTCCTCTCTTCTCCTCTACTCTCCACTCCTCTTCACTTTTCTCCTATTCTCTTTTCTTCTCTCCTCTCTTCTCCTCTCCACTCCAGTTCTCTCCTCTCCTCTTCTCTCCTCTCCTGTTCTCTCCTCTCCATTCTTTCTTTCTATTTTTCTAAACTATCAAACCCAGTATTTCTTTAAACCAAATCCGTCCCATTGCATTTCATTTGTTCAGAGTTTAAATTACACAGAGATATAAATCTGTGAATGAATCCTGTGTAGATTAAAGACCGGACACTGCTTGGTGTGTGAGTTGTTGTTTTTATTTGTTCAGGAGGTAAAAGAAATAACTGCAGTGTTTTATTTCCGTGTGTCGTCTCTGCTACACTCGGCAGGTTCCACACAAAACAGCCTCGTTTTACTGAAATGCCTTACAGCAGATTTTATAGAGCAAAGCTTTCCTTTCTGTGCTGCCTCATTTATCATACACTCTTTGTGTGTGTGTGTGTGTGTGTGTGTGTGTCTGTCTGTCTGTCTGTCTGTCTCCTTTTGCTTCAGACTTGCGCCGAACATGAATTGCTGATTACCAACACAGTATTCCACCTCCAACCCGTAATCGGACGACATGGATACACCCTCGCTCAAAGCATTGGCACCTCATCGACTACGTCTTCGTCAGGAAGAGGGACAGGCAGGATGTACGCGTGACCATGTCCATGTGTGGAGCCAAATGCTGGACAGACCACCATCTCATCATCACTAAGCTTAGCATTTCTTACACTGATAAGAAGAAGATTCTCTAACATTGGGCCGAACACTTTTAAAATGTCCTGAACTAACCTTCAGTCATCAATGATGAGGCCATCTGATGTCTCTCCCAAATACCCATCAATGAAAGACTGGATTATCCTCCAACTTTGCTTGAGACCCAGAAAGCGATAAGTTCCCTCTCCAGTGATAAGGCTCCCGGCTCAGACACCATCCCAGCAGAGGCCTATAAGGAAGGAGGTACAGTTTTAACACAGAGGCTTAATCAGCTTTTCCTACTGATGCTGCAACAAGAGACGATCCCCAAGATTTCAAAGATGCCTCCATCATTCATTTGTATAAGAGTAAAGGAAACCGCCAGTCCTGCGACAACCACCATGGCATATCTTTACTATCCATTGCAGGAAAGATTTTTTCCCGGGTTTTGCTGAACCGCCTGAACTCTCACCTCGATAAAAGGACTTTTACCAGAGAGCCAGTGTGGATTCCGGAAAGATCGCAGCACCATTGACATGGTGTTTGCAGCACGGCAGCTACATGAGAAATGTATGGAACAAAATGCCGACCTCTTCTCTACCAACGTTGACCTGACTAAGGCCCTTGACACTGTCAGCAGAGAAGGCCTTTGGAAAATCATGGCCAAGTATGGATGCCCAAGGATATTCATAGCCATGGTGCAGCAGCTCCATGACGACATGCTGGCAAGAGTCCAAGACAACGGAGAAGCGTCTCAGCCATTCCCAGTTTCAAATGGCATCAAGCAGGGTTGTGTCCTGGCACCGACCCTGTTCAGCCTCATGTTCTCCGCAATGCTGACTGAAGCCTTTGGAGACAGTGATTTGGGGATAGGCATCAAGTACCGCACAGATGGTAATCTGTTCAACCTTTCAAGCAAAAACCAAGGTTTCGACAGACATCATCAGGGACTTCCTCTTTGCTGATGACTGTGCCCTTAATGCTAGCACAGAAACTTACATGCATCGCAGCGTTAACAGGTTCTCCAGTGCCTGCACAAACTTTGGTCTCACCATCAGCACCAAGAAGACTGAGGTCATGCATCAGCTAGCCCCACGGAAGCCCTACACAGAACCAAACATCACTGTCAATGGTCAGCGACTGAAAACAGTGACCAAGTTCAACTACTTCGGCAGCACATTGTCACAAAATGCCACAATAGATGATGAAGTTAATGTCCGCATTGTGAGAGCCAGCTCAGCTTTTGGGAAACTGTAGGCCAAGGTTTCGAACCGAAGAGGCAACACCATCCAGACCAAGCTGAAAGTGTACAAGGCAGTTGTGCTCCCCACACTGCTGTATGCATGCGAAATGTGGACAGTGTACCAACGTCATGCCAGGAAAATGAACAATTTTCACACAACCAGTCTCAGGAAAATCATTGGCATCAAGTGGCAGGACAAAGTCCCAGACACTATGGTTCTCAATCAAGCAGGCCTCCCCAGCATCTTCACTATCTTGATGACGACCCAGCTTCGCTGGGTGGGACATGTGGTACGCATGACAGACAAGCGTCTACCAAAGAGACTCTTTTATGGCGAGCTTCAAAAAGGTCAGCGTTGCCAAGGAGGCCAAAAGAAACTCTTCAAAGATACTCTAAAAGCTTCACTGAAAGCGTTCAACATCAATCCTGCCTCCTGGGAACAGACTGCATTGGATCGTGATGCCTGGTGCTCCTCCATCCACAAGGGCTCATTGCTGTGTGAGATAAATCGGACAGCTACAGCCGAGCGAAAGAAGCGAGCTAGAAAATCCCATGCCAGCAACCCTCCGAGAGAAGTCCCCCCCATCCCCTGTCCTACCTGCCATAGGACTTTCCGTGCAAAGATAAGCCTGACTAGCCATCTACGCACACATCATCTCTGATGACAAAATGGTCTTCGTTGCTTCGACGGACAACTTAGTAGTTAGTAGTATAATATGTGTGTGTATTATAAACGTGTGTATAATACATGTGTGTATTATAAACGTGTGTATAATTCGTGTGTGTGTATTATAAACGTGTGTATAATACGTGTGTGTATTATAAACGTGCGTATAATAAGTGTGTGTGTATTATAAACGTGCGTATAATACGTGTGTGTGTATTATAAACGTGTGTATAATACGTGTGTGTGTATTATAAACGTGTGTATAATACGTGTGTGTGTATTATAAACATGCGTATAATAAGTGTGTGTGTATTATAAACGTGTGTATAATACGTGTGTGTATTATAAACATGTTTATAATACGTGTGTGTATTATAAACGTGTGTATAATACGTGTGTATTATAAACGTGTGTATAATACGTGTGTATTATAAATGTGTGTATTAAAAACATGTGTATAATACATGTGTGTATTATAAACGTGTATAATACATGTGTGTGTATTATAAATGTGTGTATAATATGTGTATGTGCATTATAAACGTGTGTACAATATAAACGTGTGTGAGATAAAGGTGTAAATATTAATTAGCATAGTTATGCTTCAGTGGTTTTTTAGTAAAAGGACATAAAGGTGAGAAGTTCAGCGGTTCATCTGCAGGTTAAAGTCATTTACAGAACTGACACGTTTTTTTTCCCCGGTGATGTTTGTGAACAATGGCATGAAGATGAGGAGGAGTGTGAAAACTCACTCTGAGGTGTCTCTACTTATTGGACTTCTGCGTCCTTACACTTTCAAAAAATAAAGTGTGCTGCTGCATCAGGCTATTTCCGACATTCTGGAAAGCTCTTACACTTTCACCTTGGAGTTCAGTTCAGAGTGTAAAGTTCTCCGCGATGCTCGATTCACACCTCGAACTTCAGAGCATTCTTCACGCATGATAATACTGCTCCTCTCTCGAGCCAAGCCGGTGCCTCCAGCACCACGGTTTACGTTTCGGCTGTAAATACACTCCAAACACTATTCAGGGATGATATTATTACAGAATACATCATCAGGATGAGATTTATTAAATAACGATATTGTCCGTTTATAAAAAAATGATGAATAAAATGACGAATGAACTTAAAGTTTCTCCGTAAGCGTATAGCGAATGGAAGCGAATAACCAGGTCAGGTTAGCAAGAATTTCCTTCCGGAGAGCGTGTGCTGGATCAAGTGCTATTCTATGTGCTGCTGAATAATGAGTGCAGAGGCCATCTTGTTTTGCCGTGTGACCATTTAATGTGATAACTAGAACTAAGACGATTCATACAGTAAAATAATGCTGATACACTAGACTCAAATTCATTTATGTGACAGAAATACGTATATATATTGAACTGTATTGACTATTTGGTAGGAAAAATATTACATTATTTGCATAAACTTCGTTGATCCCAGTTTTAATCGATAACCGGGAGACAAAAGTGTGTAAAAGTAACTCGAGCAACCGGCAGGAATCCAAACCAGTGCTTTGCAGCATGAGCGCAAAAGCAAACAAGATTAGCAGACGTAATATTCCCTCGAGAGCGTTTTCACTGATAAACACTTGGAAATATGAAAAGCAATATGGCGTGTTCCAGATTAATCTCAGGAAGCTCAGACGAGGACGATGGTCGAGGTTTAAAAAAACAAAGAAAGAAAGAAAAAAAAGATCCTTCATTATTTGGGTTTTTGTGATTCTCTGTATGTAGAGGACAAATCTTATTACACCTCTCCTCTAAATCTTATTAACGTGACCTTGCTGAGGTTCCAGGTGGATTCTTGCGTTCGTCCTCAGATAAACTGTGTGCGAGTAGTTTAATAATAATAATAATAATAATAATAATAATAATAATAATAATAATAATAATAATAATAATAATAATAATAATAAAACAATTAAACACACATACACACACACACACACACACACACACACACACAGAGGTGTTTTGTCCGGCTGTAAAATACAAACCTCATTATAGTTATAGAGAGACAGAGACAAATCCGTCAGAGTGAGTGTTACACCAACTCACACCACTAACATGAGCCCTCACACATATGAATATTCATCAGCTCATTATATATTCATATTACATCACATTAATGAGGGAAGACACCAGACACTTCTGTTTCTCTCTCTCTTTCTCTCTCTGACTCTCTCTTTTGCTCTCTCTGTCTGTTTCTCTCTCTCTCTGTCTGTCTCTCTCTTTCTTGGTCTCTCTCTCTCGCTCTGTCTGTCTCTATCTCTCTCTCTCTCTATATATCTCTCTCTCTCTCTCTCTCTGACTCTGGCTGTCTGTGTCATTCTGTGTGTCTATCATCTGTTTGTATATCTCTCTATATTTCTATCTAGTGCTCTATCATTCTGTCTGTCTCTCTCGGTCATTGTCTCTCTCTATGATTTGCTCTCTCTCTCTCTCTCTCTCTCTCTCTCTCTTACGTTCTGTTTCTCTGTTTCTATCTCACTAAGATTCTGTCTGTCTTGGTATCATTCTCTCTGTTTTTCTCTCCACCATTCTCATAGGCGGCTGTGGCTCAGTCGGTAGAGTGGGTTGTCCACTAATTGTAGGGTTGGCGGTTCGATTCCCGGCCCGGATGACTCCACATGCCGACTCCACATGTCCTTGGGCAAGACACTGAACCCTAAGTTGCCCCCGATGGCAAGCTAGCACCTTGCATGGCAGCTCTGCTACCATTGGTGTATGAGTGTGTGTGTGAATGGGTGAATGAGACACAGTGTAAAGCGCTTTGGATAAAAGCGCTATATAAGTGCACAATTACCATTCTCTCTCTTTCACCATCTTTCTCTCCACCATTCTGTCTGTCTCTATCAATCATTTTGTTTGTCAATCCTCCATTCTCTCACTCTCTCTCCCCCATCACTTTTTCTCTAAAACTCTAAAAGACTCCAGTTCCCAGAATGCACTGCGGCTGCTGTGAAAGGAACAAACACTGAGTAAAGAAACATCTGTATGTGAAGTGCTCACAATTTCTAGTGCACTATATTTAACCCAGAGGCATTTGAGACAAAACCGTGGACATGAGGTTTAGAGGAATCAGAAACGTGTGACGTACGATGCCATGTTTACATTTTTCTCTGTGATATTACATCTCCTCGCATTTGCACCGCGTCATCGTCGCTCCCACGCGTCACACTCGTAAGCATGTACTTTTTTATTAATCCTGATTTATTCATCATCAATTGAAACGATCATATTGTTCTGAAAGACGGAGATTTGACTTATCGTTAGCGCCAGACATTAATTCCAGATTTAATTAGGGGTGAGGAGACAGAGATGGAGAGCAGAAGAAAGATAAAACAATATTCTGGATTTTCTCCGCTCGCTTTATTGCTAATTTTATTTGCGAGGTTAACCCTGACCTCACACTAATCCACTGCATATCACTGTAATGCTCTTCATGCTGCTTCACTCATTAACACCGCCACTTCAAACACTGTGGTCCCTTTCTTCCTTCCTTTCTTTCTCTCTTTCTTTCTTTCCTGTTTTTGATTTCTTCGCTTCATCAAGTACTTTCTCCTTTCTTTCAGTTTTTTCAATATGTTCTCTTTTCTCTTGGTACTTTCTTTTGTTCTTTCTTTCAGTACTTTCTCCTTTCTTTCTCTCAGTATTGTCTCTTTTTTCAGTTTTTTCCCCCAATACTTCCGCCTTTCATTATTTCAGGACTTTCTCATTCCTTTCAGTTCTTTCAGTATGTTCTCCATTCTTTTGGTACTTTCTTTCTTTCATTCTTTCTTCTTTTCTTTCTGTGTATGTGTATGTTGACTTACTCTTTCCTTTATTTTATTTACTTTTTGTTATTTTTTAGTTCATTCAGTCCTTTCTCTCTGGCTTCTTTCTTTCTTTCTTTTGTTTTTTTAGTACTTTCTCCTGCCTTACATTCAGTACTGTCTCATTTCTTTCAGTTCTTTTACCATGTACTCCTTTCTTTGGGTACTATTGTTCTTTCTTTGGGGCGTCTGTTGCTCAGGTGGTAGAGGTTGGTCCACTAAACGCAGGGTTGGTGGATCGATCCCCGGTCCACATGTCGACACATACTTAAGTGTCCTTTTTCTTTACGTTTTCCCTCTTCTTTTGTGTTTTTTTTCTTATTCCATCCATCCTTTCTTCATGAAATACATGAAAGATGAATAACAATGGTGATGTGAATGCATGTTAAAGCTAGCTGCTGATCACACTGAGGGTGCTTTAGTTGTACAGTAAGAAACACTCTGATGTTATTTTAGAAAAGTTAAATGAAGCAGACAGAGAGAGACACACACATACAGAGAGAGAGAGACAGAGAGAGAGACAGAGAGACAGAGAGAGAGAGAGAGAGAGAGAGAGGCGATGCCTGAGTAATGCGTCTGCAAGGTGAATATCGACCACTGCAGTTTTTAATCGCCGGATGACAGCATGCTTTAATTACACAGTTTAATAAATGAACGTTATATTTTACACTTCATTAAAGAAGGTTTGAAGAGAATGAGTTCAGGAGGAGGAAACGATCTCCTGCTGTTACATTTACATTTATTCATTTAGCAGACGCTTTTATCCAAAGCGACTTACAAATGAGTGCACACTCACACACCAATGGTAGCAGAGCTGCCATGCAAGGTGCTAGCTTGCCATCGGGGGCAACTTAGGGTTCAGTGCCTTCCCCAAGGACACTTCGGCATGGGATCACCCGGGCTGAGATTCGAACCACCAACCCTACGATTAGTGGACAACCCGCTCTACCGACTGAGCCACAGGCCTAAAAAAAAAGCCAGAAGGATCGTGAGGCCCCGCTTTCACGGTCTGTATTCATACTGAAAATCAAGACCAAGTGAGCTTTTGCCCTTCTGCTCTATGAGATGTTTCTGTCCTCCCCGAGCTCGCTTTAGGACACCTGCATTATGCTTTGACAGGTGTACCACTGTTGTGTGTAAAAATTATGTACAATAAATACAAGGGCTCCTGTAGGATTAGTATCAGCAACCAACATGAAACAAAATGGAATAAACTAAGCATAAACCCAAACATATCAGAAACCAATCATAAAAACCAAGCATCCTAAAACCAATCATAAAGAAAACCATGCATAAAAGAAAAAGAACCAAACAGCAACGTAGATCTGGGTATGAAGGAGAGGAGCTATACCACTATGTCCACATCTCACGCCTGCTTTAACGCATGCAACTCGAGGAGCCTAAGAACAGACAGGTGTTGCAGTCTTAATTTGAAGAGCATGCAAAATCATTTAGCAAGAGAAATAGAACTAACTGATTCACCTACTGTGATCCGTTGAACTAATACTCACGGCGGCACATACGAAAATCATACTATAGCTTCGTTAATAGTTGAACGTTACACTAAACAAACAAATAAATCGCACAATAAGCGGACAACTAGCATCAAACAGCTAAGCAACAAAGCTAACAGCACATACCTCTGCAATCCGTAGCAACAACAGGAAGGGGCAGCTTTTCAACCAAGACGCATTCCATGAGGTAGGAAGGTATACCAAGGTAGGAAGAGAGCTCATTGGCCACTAGTCAATAAGGGTGACGTTCTAATTACTGCCCACCTCACTACATTTGCTTTCTTCTTTCTTTGTCTCAGTGTTTCCTCTCTTACTTTCATTCAGTTTTTTTAAGAAAATCAGCACATGATATTCTCACAACTGTTATTTATTCATTCATATTCATTTATATGACAAAAGGACCCTCATCATCATATAGATATTATTTAAAATTCTGTAAGGTTTTATAAATCCAGCAACACAGAGTGTTTCATGTTTCAGGTTCCATTGTGTGTAGAAATCTAAAGTGGGTCAGAGCAGAACGTAGGCCTGAGGCACGAGGGCAGGAGGAACGAGGACACCAAACAAGTTTTATTCAGCCTGCAGATGTACCTTTCACAGACGATAATTTTTAAGTTTGGACAGATATCATCCCAGCGGACGAGCGGTGGCAGAGAGGACACCTTATGCAAATTCCAAGAGGAGAAAATGAATCCGAAATTTATTTTTTCTTCCCCAAACAATAAGAAATGACACTGAAGTTTCTCTAAACTCATGGAGACATGCTGAGGAAAAACATCTGACCGTGTCTCTCATGGGTACATAAAAAAGTAAAAGAAAATAAAAGTTTATTAAGTCTGAGTTCTGATGCAAAAGCATGATCTTGTTAAATCAGAGCTTTATTGTGTAGTTACAACATGAGAGCTCTCATCTTTGTGCCTCAATTTCCCCCAAAACCCCTGCGGTTTCTCTCCGAACCCAGGCACAACTGCAGCCGAATGAAGGTGTAAATGTCAGCGCACGCTCTCGATTCCTCTCAGGTCTACGTGACGGATCTGTTCCGATGAAACCCTCATAAAGAATTAATGATGCAACAGCGGCGAGCATCCGCAGAGCCAAGCCGAGATGATTTAAGAGAAAGTCCTTCGTTTTCAATAAATAATGAACACCAGTGTTCCTTTATTTACTGCAGAGAATCGCTGCGTCACGGGGACCGGTGAGAGATGCAAAAAAAAAAAACGCACCATTATAAATTCTGGAAGAATGTATTAAACACCGAGGTATAAGGATGTACTGGGATCGGGAGTGTTTTTTTTTTTTTAAAACTGCTTCCAATTTTTTTTTTATATTATGACAGTGCATTGTCATGGCGCCGTAATGAACTCATTAACACTTTGAGTTAACTCATGAATTCCTACAGAGTTCACTGCACAATTCCGGGGTTTTGCCTTCCAAAAATTGTCCAATTTGGAACCCTTTCTCATAGTTGTAGGGTTCTACATAGAACCTTTTCAGGGTTCCCAGAGAAACCCAGTGAAGAACACTACGAAGATTAACTGAAGAGAAACCAATATTCATTAATTAACTCTAAACCCATAATTAAGTTATTGCAAACCTCATGTTATAGTATATAACGGTATGTGGCTTTTGTAAACATCAAAAAAGGTCACCATCAACACTTTATGTATACTGTATTGCTGCATGTCAGAAGGTTGGTGATGATAGGATCCCATTGAATATCGAAATGTGGTTTGAAACTCCGAAGTTAAATACTTTAAAATACTGTAAATGAATGTCAAACACACACACACACACACACACACACACACACACACACACACACACACACACACACACACACA
>JAFFST010050676.1:693-24055 GCA_022414735.1 Noturus placidus | reverse complement strand
TCTACACATCTTATATATATATATATATATATATATGTGTGTGTGTGTGTGTGTATATATATATAATTTCAAAATAATAACAATGACACATTCAATTACTAAATTTTCTAAACTAAAAAAAATTATTTCATTCACATGTAAATAAAAAAATTTAAGTAAAAAATATCTCTACTCTATATATTTCACTGGAAATACTAAAAAAAAAAACAATATAGCTTGCCAAATTATTTACTAATAAAAAATATAAGACTTGGGATTGCTTACATAATCCGCTCCATTAATGTTAAACCTCTAAATTAGTTCTTGTGTAACCGAACAGAAGTCACATAATTAGTTCACTTGGAGCTCACCTGAGTGCAAACAGCATCATAAACACCAAGGGGATAGCTAGTATATATATATCACTAGCATGAATTGCTGTATCATGTGATATATGTCAATGTGTATATATGCAGTATTTATTTCAAGATGTACTTTTTTCAGTTCATACGAAAGGAATCACGTGCCATGTCTCAATAACACTCGCAGAGCACGAGAAGAGCACAAAGAAGCAGTCTGGTGGGACAATAGGACTTGTGCTGGCAAGCAGGAATGAAATGTCATCTCGCCCTCGTAGGTTGTTGCTATGAAATAAACATGAAAAGAGACGCTGGAAAGATGGCAGGGTTATTACGCCCGCCTCAGGCTCGCCGCTGACCTGAATTACCGAGTCGTTTTGTTACTGCTAAGTATGTCATATCCGTACGTCGCTCCTCAGAGTAATTATTGTGTGCCCTCCAGAGGAACTTTAATGCCTGCCTATTTTTTATATTTTTGTGGGTTTCTTTTGCACCTATAAAAAGCTGTAAATGCTCTTCAGCTCAACGCTTTTCTTCTGACCCACTTCTGCAGCTGTATAATCACAGTGATCGTTACATGATTTCGCTCTTTCCATGAAAAAAAAAAAAACAACACAGAAATGTTTATAGGGATTTATATGAATATGTGGGGAAATAAATGCAGTGTGCTTTCAGAAACCTAATTTCAGTACATACACTGCCTCTTCTGGACTCCCCCCCCTTGAAACATATACAATACAATGAAGAAACATCATTATCATTTCACTTTTAGCCTACAGGGTTTCTTTGTTTGTTAGCATAAAAACACGAATCCGAATTTACTGACACGAATCCGAAGCAAGACAACCATTTATTGTAAAATAACATTTACTACTTCTTAAGTTCAAATTTTCCAGTCGTGAGTTGGGACACAGTGCTGATGATGTTACTTCGCTTAGTAGAATCCATGAAACTTGCGTTACTGGGTGATTTAAATCAAACAAAGCAATTTGATTAGCAATTTATCAACACACCTGAGCTGAAAGCTGATGTTCTAGATGGCTCTGTCATTTCTCCCGTGTAGCTAGATGGACTTTGAGCCTTTTAGTCATCAACTAGCTTACACTCAGCAGCCTACATATGACTTGTTTTTAAACACATCATAGTTACCATCTGATAATTTGGGGAAAACCTCAGTGTTAGTCTCCTGAGTGATGTTTCTCAGTCTGAATTTTGTTAGCTTTCTGAAAGGACCTTATTCCTTCAACGAACCATGGAGGTGTAGTAGCATACAAAGTTTTCAATATGGCCGCCAACATTTTGTTCTTCGGTTTCTTCCTTTTATCAGACTTCATTTGACTTTTTTTCTGGCCCTGAAATTGGCTCCACCCATAGGAAGAAGAGATCTCGTCATCTCTGACACATTTTCTTTTAAGGCAACTCATTAGGCATGCACAAGCTCATGATCTCCGTGTGTTGGGTGTGGCCATTGCAGTTCCTCTCACAGGCAGTAGAGAGATTTTTAAAAAATACATTTTTACAAACCGCTCCTTTAATGTGACTTTAACAACAATGTACAATATTTGTTACTTCTTTTATTCATCCAGTCAGAATTTAGGAGAAGGTGTGAAAGGTCTAGTACAAAAAATATGAAAGTCACCAGAAAACTTTGTTCCCCTGTATTTTTGAGCCTGTACGGATTAATCTGTATTCATGTCTGAGAATTTCTCATGAGGAAAATAAGGTCAGGAGTGAACTGTACAGTCCTCATCATCCCCGTGTTTCATGCTACCTGCTTCTCCTTTGCTTTGTCTTTGACATCGCCTCTTTAAAAATTCATAAAGTCTGACCATTTACATAAAACGTAAATCTGCTGATTGGTTGTAATACAGCAGAGTCTGGCTCACATTAATGCCCAGTCAAGGTTACAGGAGTGTGTAGGGAATAAAAACCGCTAGTCAGCTTCCACTCACATTTTGTCTCTGATAAAAGACGGCATGGCAGTTTAAATCTTACTACACTTTAAAATGGTTTACACCTACATTTGTTAATATCAGTTTAAATGTTTTGTATTTGTACATTTTTGACTTACAGTGACATAATTTTTATTTTAAAAATAGAAGTTGGTTACATCATTGTAGGGCGGCTGTGGCTCAGTCGGTAGAGCGGGTTGTCCACTAATCCACTAACCGTGGGGTTGGCGGTTCGAATCCCGGCCCAGGTGATCCCATACCGAAGTGTCCTTGGGCAAGACAATGAACCCTAAATTGCCCCCAATGGCAAGCTAGCACCTTGCAGCTCTGCTACCATTGGTGTGTGAATGTGGTCTCATTAGTAAGTCGCTTGTAAAATGTAAAAATGATATTTCTGTAAAGCTGCTTTGAGACAATGTACCATTGTAAAAAGCGCTATACAAATTGATGATTATTAAATTGATGATTATTATCATTGTCTGTTCTTGCAGAATTACTGAAGCCCCGCCCCTTTCACTGAGAGTGACTGGCATAGAGTCAGAATCCACGCCTCAATCTTTCATTCGTATAGGTGCAGAGGCCACACCTCCATCAGTAATACATATAGGTGTAGAGACCACACCTCCATCAGTAAAACTTACATGCACTGAGGCCATGTTTCCTTTATTAATACATACAGGTGCAGAGGCCACGCCTCAATTGTTAATACTTACAGGTGAAGAGGCCACACCTCAATTGTTAATACTTACAGGTGAAGAGGCCACACCTTCAACGTTTATACAATTCATGTGCATAGGCCACACCTCCGTTATTAATGCTTACAGATGCAGAGGCCACGCCTCCAACGTTAATACTTACAGGCACAGAGGCCACACCTCCATTATTAACGCTTACAGGCGCAGAGGCCACACCTCCATTATTAATGCTTACATGTGCAGAGGCCACATCTTCATTATTAATGCTTACAGGCGCAGAGGCCACACCTCCATTATTAAAACTTACAGTCACAGAGGCCACACATCCATTATTAATGCTTACAGGTGCAGAGGCCATGCCTTCATCGTTAATACTTACATACGCAGAGGCCACACCTCTATTATTAATGCTTACATGCACAGAGGCCACACCTCCATTATTAATGCTTACAGGTGCAAAGGCCACGCCTCCAACGTTAATACTTACAGGCACAGAGGCCACACCTCCATTATTAATGCTTACATGCGCAGAGGCCACACCTCCATTGTTAATGCTTACAGGCGCAGAGGCCACACCTCCATTATTAATACTTACAGGCACAGAGGCCACACCTCTATTATTAATGCTTACATGCACAGAGGCCACATCTCCATTATTAATGCTTACAGGTGCATAGGCCACGCCTCCAACGTTAATACTTACAGGCGCAGAGACCACACCTCCATTTTTAATGCTTACATGCGCAGAGGCCACACCTCCATTATTAATGCTTACAGGCGCAGAGGCCACACCATCATTATTAATACTTACAAGCACAGAGGCCAAACCTCCAATATTAATGCTTACGTGCACAGAGGCCACACCTCCATTATTAATACTTACAGGTGCCGAGGCCACACCTCCATCATTAACACTTACAGTTGCAGAGGCCACGACTCCAATGTTAATACTTACAGGTGCAGAGGCCACACCTCCATTATTAATTCTTACAGGCACAGATGCCACACCATCCATTATTAATACTTACAGGTGCATAGGCCACTCCTCCTTACATTTACATTTACATTTATTCATTTAGCAGACGCTTTTATCCAAAGCGACTTACAAATGAGACACACTCACACACCAATGGGAGCAGAGCTGCCATGCAAGGTGCTAGCTTGCCATCGGGGGCAACTTAGGGTTCAGTGTCTTGCCCAAGGACACTTCGGCATGGGATCACCCGGGCCGAGATTCGAACCACCAACCCTACGGTTAGTGGATTAGTGGACAACCCGCTCTACCGACTGAGCCACAGGCGCCCAAAAGGATTAACAGGTTCAAAAGCATTAAACCTGTTAATCCTTCAAAAGGATTAACAGGTTTAGAGCCTCCTGTATTAGAAATGAAGGCCACACCCCCTTTACTGGAAGTAACAGACAAAGACAATGCCTCTTACAGTGGCTACAACCCTTTAGTGAGGCAACACCTCCTTCATTAGTACTGACAGACACTGAGTCTGACACCACACCCTTTCATTAGTACTTAGAAAGACAGAAACCATGCTCCCTTCACTAAGGCTACACCTCCTTTGCTTGGACTAACATCAGCCATGCATCATTCACTGCGGTCAAACCTGGTTTATTAAGGCCACGCCTCCTTCATTGGGACTAGCACATTTTATGCCATATCTGTTTCACTGATGCCACACCTCTTGACTAACAGGCACAGAGTGAGAGGCCACACCTCCTTCATTAGCACTTACAGGCACCGAGGCCACACCTCCTTCACCAAGGCCATGCCTCTAGTGTTTAACTCTGGTGTTTCCTGCACTTGTATTGTAGTCAGCTCCATTAACAACTCAGCGGATTAAAGCGTCGGCCTGATGAATGAGCATAGATGTTAAAAGATCATTACTCACATCAATGGCTAATGGTTCTTTTTTAAGTTCTTACTCCTTTTAAAGTCTCAGATTAAAGGAGCGGTCAAACCAAACACAAATAAAAATACGCCTGGCAAAAGAGAGGCAGTTCCCTCGGATGGGAGAAAAAAAAGAGCGCTAAGAGAACCCAAAGAAAAAAACCTCTAATGCTAATTAAATCTAAAGTTCACATACCATAGTGTCCTTAAATTTGCCCAATATAAATAGAACACATATGGGGTGCCAAAATTTTTACAACAGTGCATTATTATGGCTTAAGGTAAAATTAATATTATTTACATTTATACATGAAACAAATCCATGTTATTTGTGGAGAATAAATATAATCACCATCCAAAGCATCACTCCTTAACACACGTTTTGTATCAGTGTGAGTGTGTGTGAGTGTGTGAGTATGTGTGTGAGAGAGAAAGTGTTTTGTTTATTGAAAAAATAAAGAGATAATAATAGGTACACACCTTCATTATGGTATTGCTCATTTCCAGGTCACATTCACCATCTCATTAAATATGTTAACACACACACACACACACACACACACACACACACACACTCATTCTCTCTCTCTCTCTCTCATGCTCTCCCTCATGCTCTCCCTCATGCTCTCTCTCATGCTCTCTCTCATGCTCTCTCTCATTCAGCGCTGCCGTACGAGTCCCTGCGAATGAGCAGTTACTATAGAAACGCTAACGGAATGATTATAATCAGAAAGCGTGCATTAATATTAATGTAAAGCTGTGATTTGTAGCTGCACTGCTCTCAGAGCTGCAGTTATAGAAAACTAATCAATGCCTTCTCCTCTGACCAATCACAATCTAGAATCCAAAAGTGCTTTGAGGAAGGAGTCTCCAGAGTCATAGACTCTCTGCTAACAGGAACTAATTGCTATGGGTTAAATGGAATAAAACACTTGGTGACGTGCTGTTGTAGAAAATGAATCAACTTCAGGGTGGTAAATGTAACTCCGCTTCATTATTTGACTGTAACAGCACCACATACACTCCTTATACACCATCCCATGTAAATCTGAATAATTCCACTATTATACACTCACATACAGAACATAAAACTGTATTTGGAATAAGGCGAAATACATGCACATATTCTCAGACTAATGGTTCCCGAGTTCGAGTTCTTACTTCAGTGGCTCACACAGAAATTTTTGGATATCTGAAATGCAGCAGGAGAGAGAAAAGAAAAATCTCAGTAAAGATCCCAAGCTCTTCTGGGTTCCACGTCTTAATGATCTGAACCTGAACGCTGGTACTGACTCGACTTTGCTCCATCCCTCTTTTGTTCTTTCCCTCACTTCCCCTTTGTGTATGTGTGACTGTCAGCTGGAATAATGTCATCGTTTAGCACCGCTGTGTGTGCATAGGAATGTTGGAAAGAGCCTCGAGCCTCCACCGGCTCTGGCTCAAATTCATCACGGTCTTTAATCGCCTCTGCTCGCTTTCCTTGACTTTTTTGTGCCGTTCGTTTGCAGTGAGTCACCGAGGACGGACTTTATGACTTCCTTTAGGCTTAATTCACTCCTTAGGGGATAAAAAGTTATGACTGCCCTATGCTGCAGTGTGGAGGGTTGTGTTTTGTTTTCATGAAATCAACAACACTCCAAATGTTAAGTGGATGCTATGCTCCAAGCTGTAGCTGAAAAAAAAAAAAACTCACAGTCTCTCATATCTCCTCCTATAGCAAGGAATTTAACCTCATAAATACTACAGTACCCTGTCCAGGGTGTACCCCGCCTTGTGCCCAATGCTCCCTGGGATAGGCTCCAGGTTCCCCCGTGGCCCTGAAAAGGAGTAAGCGGTTGAAGATGGATGGATGAATGGATGGAAATACTACAGTTAAACTGAAAACACTCACATTCAGCCCCAGAACCACTGTTCTACCTGTCTGCCTACCGTCATACTTACCTACCTAGCCATCTGTCTGTCTCTGTACCTACATACTTACCTTCCTACCCATCTGTTCACCTACATACTTACCTATCTACCTTTCTGTCTGTCTACCTACATACCTACCTACCATCTCTCTGTCTACCTACATACTTACCTACCTACCCATCTGTCTGTCTACCTACTTACCTACATACTTACCTACCTACCTTCTGTCTGCCTGTCTACCTACCTATTTACCTACCTACCCATCTGTCTACCTACCCACATACTTACCTACCTACCATCTGTCTGTCTACCTACATACTTATGTACCGACCATCTGTATGTCTACCTACATACTTACCTACCTACCCTTCTGTCTGTCTGTCCTACTACATATTTAACTACCTAGCCATCTGTCTGTCTGTGTACCTACATACTTACCTTCCTACCCATCTGTTTACCTACATACTTACCTACATAACCATCTGTCTGTCTAAATACCTACATACTTACCTATCTACCGGTCTACCTACATACTTACCTACCTACCATCTGTCTGTCTACCTACATACTTACCTACCTACCTATCTGTCTGTCTGTTTACCTACACACATAGGTACCTACCAACCCACCCATCTGTCTGTCTACCTACATACTTACCTACCTACCCATTTGTCTGTCTACCTATATACTTACCTACCTACCATCTGTCTGTCTACCTACATACTTATGTACTTACCATCTGTATGTCTACCTACATACTTACCTATCTACCCTTATGTCTGTGTGTCCTACTACATACTTAATAAATACCCATCTGTCTGTCTGTGTACCTACATACTTACCTTCCTACCCATCTGTTTACCTACATACTTACCTATCTACCTTTCTGTCTGTCTACCTACATACCTACCAACCATCTCTCTGTCTACCTACATAATTACCTACCTACCCATCTGTCTGTCTACCTACTTACCTACATACTTACCTACCTACCTTCCCATCTGTCTGCCTGTCCACCTACCTATTTACCTACCTACCCATCTGTCTACCTACCCACATACTTACCTACCTACCCATTTGTCTGTCTACCTACATACTTACCTACCTACCCTTCTGTCTGTCTGTCTGTCTGTCTGTATGTCTGTCTACCTACATACTTACCTACCTTCTCATCTGTCTGTCTGTCTACCTACTTACTTACCTTCCTACCCATCTGTCTACCTACCTACTTCCCTACCTACCCATCTGTCTGTCTGTCTACCTACATACTTACCTACCTACGCATTTGTCTGTCTACCTACATACTTATGTACCTACCATCTGTATGTCTACCTACATACTTACCTACCTACCTTCCCATCTGTCTGCCTGTCTACCTACCTTTTTACCTACCTACCCATCTGTCTACCTACCTACATACTTACCTACCTACCAATTTGTCTGTCTACCTACAAACTTACCTACCTACCCTTCTGTCTGTCGGTCTAACTACATACTTACCTACCTACCCATTTGTCTGTCTACCTACATACTTACCTACCTACCCTTCTGTCTGTCTGTCTACCTACATACTTACCTACCTTCTGATCTGTCTGTCTGTCTACCTACATACTTACCTACCTACCCATCTGTCTGTCTACCTACATACTTACCCTCCTACCTATGTGTCTGTCTGTCTGTCTACCTACATACTAACCGTCCTACCCATCTGTCTACCTACCTACTTACCTAAATACCCATCGGTCTGTCTGTCTACCTACATACTTACCTACCTACCCATCTGTCTGTCTACCTAACTACATACTTACCTATCTACCAATCTGTCTGTCTACCTACCTACATACTTACCTACCTACCTATTTATCTGTCTGTCTATCTACCTATCTACATACTTACCTACCTACCTACCCATCTGTCTGTCTGTCTACCTACATATGTACCTACCTACCCTTCTGTCTGTCTGTCTACTTACATACTTTCCTACCTTCTCATCCGTCTGTCTGTCTACCTACATACTTACCATCCTACCAATCTGTCTACCTACCTACTTACCTACCTACCCATCGGTCTGTCTGTCTACCTACATACTTACCTACCCCCCCCCCCATCTGTCTGTCTACCTACCTACTTACCTACCAACCCATCAGTCTACCCACCTACACACTTACCTAGCTACCCATCTGTCTGTCTGTCTACCTACATACGTACCTACCTACCGAACCATCTGTCTGTCTACCTACATAGTTACCTACTTTCCCTTCTGTCTGTCTGTCTACCTACATACTTACCTACCTACCCATCTGTCTGTCTACCTACATACTTACCTACCTACCCATCTGTCTGTCTACCTACCGAGATACTTACATACCTACCCATCTATCTGCCTGTCTACCTACATACTTACTTTCCTACCCATCTGTCTACCTACCTACATACTTACCTACATACCCATCTGTCTGTCTACCTACCTACATACTTACCTACCTGCCCATCTGTCTGTCTGTCTACCTACATACTTACCCTCTTACCTATGTGTCTGTCTGTCTGTCTACCTACATACTTACCTACCCACCCATCTGTCTGTCTACCTACATACTTATCTACCCACCCATCTATCTGTCTGTCTACCTACATACTTACCTACCTACCCATCTGTCTGTCTACCTACATACTTACCTACCTACCCATCTGTCTGTCTACCTACATAGTTACCTACTTACCCTTCTGTCTGTCTGTCTACCTACATACTTACCTACCTACCCATCTGTCTGTCTACCTACATACTTACCTACCTACCCATCTGTCTGTCTACCTACATAGTTACCTACTTACCCTTCTGTCTGTCTGTCTACCTACATACTTACCTACCTACCCATCTGTCTGTCTACCTACATACTTACCTACCTACCCATCTGTCTGTCTACCTACATAGTTACCTACTTACCCTTCTGTCTGTCTGTCTACCTACATACTTACCTACCTACCCATCTGTCTGTCTACCTACATACTTACCTACCTGCCCATCTGTCTGTCTGTCTACCTACATACTTACCCTCTTACCTATGTGTCTGTCTGTCTGTCTACCTACATACTTACCTACCCACCCATCTGTCTGTCTACCTACATACTTACCTACCTACCCATCTGTCTGTCTACCTACCGACATACTTACATACCTACCCATCTGTCTGTCTACCTACCTACATACTTACCTACCAACCCATCTGTCTGTCTACGTACCTACATACTTACCTTCCTACCTATGTGTCTGTCTGTCTGTCTACCTACATACTTACCTACCTACCTTCCCACCCATCTGTCTGTCTACCTACATACTTATCTACCCATCTGTCTACCTACCTACATACTTATCTACCTACCCATCTGTCTGTCTGCCTACTTACCAACTTACTTACCTACCCATCTGTCTGTCAACGTACCTACATACTTACCTACCTACCCATCTGTCTGCCTGTCTACCTTCATACTTACTTTCCTACCCATCTGTCTACCTACCTACATACTTACCTACATACCCATCTGTCTGTCTACCTGCCTACATACTTACCTACCTACCCATCTGTCTTTCTGTTTACCTACATACTTACCCTCTTACCTATGTGTCTGTCTGTCTGTCTGTCTACCTACATACTTACCTACCAACCCATCTGTCTGTCTACCTACATACTTACCTACCCACCCATCTATCTGTCTGTCTACCTACATACTTACCTACCTACCCATCTGTCTGTCTACCGACATACTTACATACCTACCCATCTGTCTGTCTACCTACCTACATACTTACCTACCAACCCATTTGTCTGTCTACGTACCTACATACTTACCTACCTACCCATCTGTCTATCTGTTTAACTACATACGTACCTACCTACCCATCTGTCTGTCTGTCGACCTACATACTTACCTTCCTACCTATGTTTCTGTCTGTCTGTCTACCTACATACTTACCTACCTACCTTCCCACCCATCTGTCTGTCAACCTACATACTTATCTACCCATCTGTCTACCTACCAACATACTTATCTACCTACCCATCTGTCTGTCTACCTACCCACATACTTACCTACCTACCCATCTGTCTGTCTATGTACCTACATACTTACCTACCTACCCATCTGTCTGCCTGTCTACCTACATACTTACTTTCCTACCCATCTGTCTACCTACCTACATACTTACCTACCTACCCATCTGTCTGTCTACCTACCTACATACTTACCTACCTACCCATCTGTCTGTCTACCTACATACTTACCCTCCTACCTATGTGTCTGTCTGTCTGTCTACCTACATACTTACCTACCAACCCATCTGTCTACCTACCTACCTACTTACCTACCAACCCTTCTGTCTGTTTACCTACATACTTACCTACCTACCCATCTGTCTGTCTACCTACATACTTATCTACCCACCCATCCATCTGTCTGTCTACCTACATACTTACCTACCTACCCACCCATCTGTCTACCTACATACTTACCTACCTACCCATTTTTCTGTCTACCTACATACTTACCTACCCACCCATCTGTTTGTCTACCTACCTACATACTTACCTACCTACCCATTTGTCTGTATGTCTACCTACATACGTACCTACCTACCCTTCTGTCTGTCTACCTTCATACTTACCTACCTTCCCACCCATCTGTCTGTCTACCTACATACTTACCTACCTACCTACCTACCTACCTACCTACCTACCTACCTACCTACCCATTTGTCTGTCTACCTACATACTTACCTACGTACCCTTCTGTCTGTCTGTCTACCTACATACTTACCTACCCATCTGTCTACGTACATACTTACCTACACACCCATCTGTCTGTCTACCTACCTACATACTTACCTACCTACCTACCCATTTGTCTGTCTACCTACGTACTTACCTACCTAACCACCTATCTGTCTGTCTACCTACATATTTACCTTCCTACCCATCTGTCTACCTACATACTTACCTACCTACCATCTGTCTGTCTACCTACCTACATACTTACCTACCTACCCAACTGTCTACCTACATACTTACCTACCTACCCATCTGTCTGTCTGTCTACCTACATACTTACTTTCCTACCCTGAGAGTCTGAGAGTATATCTACCTACCTACCTGTCTACCACACTGCCAAATTACCTAAATACCTACCTGTCTACCTACTTATGTGCATGATTATGCACATGTCAGTATATCCACCTACTTGTTTTTTCTACCAACCTACCAACTTACCCAACTGTCTGTATGTCTATGACCAACCTGCCTACCAACCTACTTACATGTCTGTTGCTATATCTGTCTTATGATCTATCTATCTGTCTGTGTCCATCTACTTACCTGTCTATCTTTCGACCTACCTACATTATAATCATAATTCTGTCTAAAAGAGAAATTCCATGTGAAAATGGTGGAATCTGGTAGAGAGTAAAAAAAGGCCACGGTTATTCATTAAATCATTCACACTGTGCATGTTTACCTGCACCAGGATAATAAAGTGTTTGGTGTTCCTGTCTCGACACGCCGGTGTAAATAACGAGCAACCCGCTCCCAGATAAATGTTTATTTTATGATTACACTTAGCTGGAATCAGATATGAGGAATTAGCATTAGCATGAAATGCATGTGAAGACTTGTTGCTTGATAAGATCTAGAGGAGATTGTGCTAGAGAAAATAATATGTACCAGATAGAGGTTAATGTACCAGATAGAGGTTTATTTTTTCCCATTTTTTGGCAATATGAATCAACTCAACTGCCAATTAAACAGAAAATATTATCTCAGACTGCTGTTTTATGTAATAGGTTTATGTCGCATTTATGGAAGGAGTCTCCAGTGCCAGTGCTTTGTAGCAGTCCGAGGTAAAGGCGTAACTTTAAGTTTTCGCTTCTTTGCGGTTTGTCAGCAACACAATGTAAAAAGAAAACTGTTTATAGCTGCTATAACGTAATTGTGAACAGAAACAGGGTAAAAAGTATGATGTGTTTTTCTTTAGTAAATACAAAAATTGTAAATTTCAGCAAACCGCTGTGGTATAAAGTGGAATAAAATGGAATTAAACAATATTTTTTTCTGTTACACATTACACTCCCTTTAATTTAATTTGCTGCTAAACTATTATAATCAGCAATCACCTGTCTCTCCTCTCGTTCTGCTCGTGCCTTCTCAGCAATTCTGCATCATTACACCTAAAGTTTTATTGGGTAATCAGCACTCGGTTGCCTCGGACTGTCCCCACCACAAGCTGCTTCTTTATCAGCCTCGAGCACTGTCTCCAATCAAACCCATGTCCTCCATCTTCCCTCTCGCTTGCTGCCATTCCCCAAGCGTAGACATGCTTTGTTCTATTTCTCACTCTTGAGTTTCCATGCGTACTTCACTGACAGCCTATTGATCCTCCTCGTCTCCCACAGTGCACCGCTATGAAGCTGACACCTAATTCGAGGATGGGATTTCACAAACCTTTCAGAGAAAGTAAGAGAGATCAGTGGTGCACTTAATCTGATGACTGGGAAAGCAGAAAATTGTTCTTTTTCCCCCCTCTTCCTATCTTTCTGTCTGAGTCACTCTCTCAACATCTCTGGTTTACTTTCTTGTCTTTCGCGCTCACACACACACTCAGGCATGCTGACTTTCTCTTTGGCCTTGGTTTGTTTTGATAGCTCTATGACGGGATCCCCACTGGTTGTTGGCTTATTACAGAGATGAGGCACAGAGAGGAGGAGTAGCTGATACAGCGTGTGACTCAGAGCTGAAAAGAAGAGTTACGGATGGGTTATTAGCCAAGCTCCGGCAACGTAAACACTACGTAATCGATGATCATTGTGATGTCAAACGTGGAAAAAAGGTCATCGATAAACAGCAGCACCTCCAACGGTGATGCAACATAACATGGAACATAACATCGGTATAATGTAGTACGATCTTGAACAAAAACACAAAAAACAAGCAGACGTAACTTGTCCAGGATGATAACTACGCAAACAAACAGCAATTGAGAAACGTTCATTATTTTCATTGTGAATTCATTAAGAACCAGTGGACATTCTGCCCAGGTCACACGTAATTATCATAAATCTCCCACAACAAAGGAATAACAAGATAAACAACAAACAAGCACCCCGTACAAAAGGCTAAGAAACAGAAACGAGACAATTTTTTTTAATCAACAAAATACATACATAAATGTTTTTTTTTAAATGACACAAAAGTAACAACAACAACAAGAAATTACTGTCATGGATTCATTTTTCTTATCATAGTTCCCATGGCAACAAGCATTGATAGCAATGCTAGACAAATATTGCACTATTTTCTAACTAATGTCATTTGATGTTTTAATGTTTTATGTTATTCTTTTGTTTTGTTTGCTTTTTATTGTCTGATGTCTACTTTATTATTTATTTATTTTTTAAATTTATAAATTCTTCATCGTCCACTTTAAAGCACTTTGTTTAAAAACGTTATTAATAAAAAGAATCTTCTTATTTGTATGTTTTCTAATCTTATTTTTTGTCCTGTCTCATCCTCTCATTGGTTTGTTCCCCAAATGTGGGCGCCTGTTCTGTGTTTACTCCTTGATTCTTTTGTCTAGTTATACCTCCGTGTATCATCTCGTCACGCCTTTGTGTCTTCCGTAATTTAGACCCATGTCTGTTTCACGGTTCTGTTTATGAATCGCACGCCAAAGCCGACAAAGTCCGGTTGTATTTCTGAAAAGAACATCAGGCAACGAGCAGATCATTTTGAACAAAAGGTACGACACGGCAAATATTTGCCTGAAGGTAACGGAGTCAACAAAATAACACATTATCAATTAAACAAACTATAGTCAAATCAACAATACATTTCTGAAAACAAAATAATGTAGAAAACCGATTTTTTTTCTTCAGTTTTAGCTAATTTTAGCATTCAAGAAACTCTTCAGTGTCGTAATACGTCATAGTGTGTTTGCGCTTGTGATATTTGTTTGTTCACGATCGTTTGGTCATTTTTTCCGAGTTACTTGACTTGCCGATGGATCAACGGTCAGGTGCTGAACACAACATAGCTATCTCGCTAAAACGAACAAGTAAGTTAGCCTCGTTGGTTAACTGCATGAAATATCTACATAATCCTTGACAATGTGTTACATTAGCTAGAACATTTGAAGAACAGAATAGCACGGGTGATCTAACAGCTCAGACGTGACCGTTAGCTACAAGATGATGGATTTACTTTGATTAGTGAACATACTTCTCTCAGAAAGCTGCTTTTTGGTCTTGAAAGCCGAATGAGAACCTGATGTAGCCAGAATGAAGTGTTTCCAGTAAATAAATAAATAAATAAATAAATAAATTAATTAATTAATTAATTAATTAATTAATTAATTAATTTGTATAGCACTTTTTACAATGGACATTGTCTCAAAGCAGCTTTACAGAAATATCATTTTACATTTACAAGCGACTTACAAATGAGAGCACACTCACACACCAATGGTAGCAGAGCTGCCATGCAAAGCGCTAGCTTGCCATCGGGGGCAACTTAGGGTTCAGTGTCTTGCCCAAGGACACTTCGGCATGTGATCACCCGGGCCGGGATTCGAACCGCCAACCCCACGATTAGTGGATTAGTGGACAACCAACAATGTCATAACCATATTGTAGCAGATCACCTACAAATGCTGAGAACATTACAGTCCAGATAAAATATATCCGTGAAGTTGCATAGATTAGATCATGGATTAGGTCCCGTATCAGATTAATAAAGGACAGAACCTTCAGGTGATTCGTGTCTCCTCTAACATCAGTTCTAGCATTTCAGACGATGCAGTGCTCACATAAAGAGAGTCCGAAGCGCTGTTATTATTAGACTTTTTTGTTTTTAATGATTCCTCAAAGTCTAAAACCTGAAGCACATTAAATCAGACATCAGGAATGGACACATGGAGACATCTACAGAGAGCGAGGAAAGAGAGAATGAAAGCCTTTTGGAGACAACAGGGAAAAAAAACCCACACACATAGTCCATTTTCATTGATTTCTCAGTGAAGCCCAAACAAAAGCTGCTCCACTTTTCCATCTGCCCACCAAATGAAAGGCAGATTCACTCCTTCAGCGCTAAAAGCATCTTCATTCACCTCTCTAGAGTGAATCCTAATGTTCCAGATCATTCCCAGCCTGGCTGGCCCCATAAAGAGCCAAGCTTTCTGCATTTCGCTCAACGGCAGTGGAGCAGTGGTTTAGAATCTTTTTTCAAACTTCATATACACCAAGGTGTTTAAATGTTTCTTGGAAAACTCAAATCATCCTGTCATGTCCAAGTAGATGTATCGTACCAAATCCCAGGGGTTTATTATACTTCTCCAAAAATTATGATACACAACAACCTGCATATTCACTTCTTCAAGCCTAATGATTCACTACAGAACAAAATGATTCATTCATTCATAACAAAATAATTAATTAATTCAGAACTAAACGATTCACTTCTTCAGAACTAAATGGTTCATTCATTCAGAACTAAATTATTCATATATTTAGAGCTAAATGACTCACTCCTTCAGAACTAAATAATTCACATATTTAGAGCTGTATTACTCACTCCTTCAAAACTAAAAGATTAATTAATTCAGAACTAATCGATTCATTCCTTCAAAACTAAATGATTCATGTATTCAGAACTAAACGATTCACTCCTTCAGAACTAAATGATTCACTCCTTCAGAACTAAATAATTAAGAACTAAACGATTCGCTTCATCACAACTAAATGGTTCATTCATTCTGAACTAAATGATTAACATTTTCAGAACTAAACGATTCACATATTTAAAGCTAAATGACTCGATCGGAACTAACCAGTGCATTTTTTCCAGAAGGAAATGATTAATTAATTCAGAACTGAACAAATGGCTCAATCATGACTAAATAATATCATTAACTCAGAACTAAACGATTCACATATTAAAAATAAATGATTAGGTCACTCAGAACTAAACGATTCACTCATTCAAAATGAAATGATTCAATCATTCAGAACTGAACACATCACTGATTCAGAGCTAAATGATTAATTTATTGCATGAAACAACTAAAAATATGTAATAGTAGGCAAATTGGCATAAAGTTGGTATAAAAGGAATAAAACAATTGAGGATGTGCTGTTATAGGAAAATACCCAACTTCGGGTGGTAATGGTGACTCCATTTCATCACCTCTCCTCATTAGCAGTTTCTTCGACAGTAATTAAATTCTTACTTATAATCCGTAGACTTTACACTTCATGACCAACGATCAGCAATGGTAGTTCCATGTTTTGTTTGGAAAAGCCATACAAGCTCAGCATATTCTTCTAAACACATTCCTCATATGTGATATTAAGGAGTCTCAGGAGCTCCAGGAACACCAGCAAAGAAAATTATTACACTGAACATAGCTTGTTATTTCTGACACCAAAATGTGGGACAATTTTATGCCATGCTGCAATACCTTCACATTTACATGCACATTTTTATGCTGTGGGCAAAAGTAAATGTGTGATAGAGAAATGAACGTATTAATATCAGTCCCCTTGCTCAGCAGAAGTGTCGTCGGATCAGGGCCGGACTGGGACAACAGTTCACCCATAGCAAATTCTGAAACCACAGACAACCCTATTTTATCTTTCTTAAATTTAACTTATTATACTCATTATGGCCATCCCATAAAAACATAAACAAGCAACCTAGAGGTAGTGAAGCAGTCCTAATTTATATCAGCATACAGTACACGGGTCTGCACAGAGCATTATGCCAAGCATTTAACATTATAACCCCCCCGGATTCTCCAAGTTAGCGAACACAACAAAACAAAACAAAAACACAATACAGATGAGGCAGACCTGCACTTGAAGCCCTGAACAGGTCGGTTGTTATATAATATAAAATATTTTATAATATAAAACAATAATCTTTTTTGTTTAAACAGCAGGACAGCGAGCCAAATCTTTCGTCCGACCACAGGGAATCCTCCTGGTGCTACCGATGGCCTGCGTTGGATTAACAAGCTTTATATATATATATATATATATATATATATATATATATATATATATAGCTTATTTTAAGAAATTGTTCTGTACGTTTTAGACATGTTTTACGGAAATTTATTAGATTTCGTTCAGATGATTTGCTATAAAACAAGACAGATTAACTGTCCGGTCCTGCTGGTCCTCCACCGAGTATGGGGCAGTGTGATTCCTGCCCCAGTCAACTGCTATTAGCAGTTGTTGCAGTACCCATTTTGACCACTAGGTAACTCACCATAATAACTCTATGGAGCTAAATGGAGTTATGGGTTCTTACATACATACACACTGATTCATAAACGTACCGTCAATCGTATAAATATAAAAAATCCATGAGCAATCTTTCCCTCTTTGATGAATAACAGTGAAACGTAATATTTGTGTTTTTTGTGTTAATGTTGAAAAAAAAAATAATACACATAATTACAACGAAGGAGCTCTCAGCTACAGAACGACCATGTGTCGGCTTTTCATACTTAATATCGTCCACTCTTTGTACAGAAAATGACTCAAACGTAAGGAGGTGGGCGAAATGCAATGGCATTGTACAATACTACAGAGAGGTGAAGTCTACGAGATTCTCCACTTCCTGTTTTTATGCTGATGCTCAGAGTAAGAATCCATTAGTGAAATTCTCCAGGGCCGAGGCTAGAAATCTCCCTCCTGTGTTTAAGTAATATTTCTAGACCTATAATAATCTAATTTAAGAGACAATGCAAAAAAAAAAAAAAAAAAAATAGCATATAACTTGCAATGTGTGTTTTTTTTAACACTAAATGGTTTTATTTGAGGCATCTGCTAATCTGAATCTAATCTGATTAGCTCCGCCCCCAGCTAAAACAGATTCTACGTCAAGGAGTGAGTCACTTTCGCATGAAAGCGTCTACCTGTGAAGAGTGAACACTATGAAAAAGACACAGAAATGAGTGAATAACTATGAAAATATGAAATGCTCCATGACAGGTTACGATGATTCCCTGGACTGGAAGTGTGTAACATATTCACAATGGAAATGATGGAATTAGCATATAGCATATTAATATTAGCATACAGGAGTGGGCATACAGAGATTAAAGCAGAGGTTCACACAGTGCTGACAGGTCAGGTGACTCCATACTGTTGGGGGTGTGTGTGTGTGTGTGTGTGTGTGTGTACGTGTGTGTGTGTGTGTGTGTGTGTGTGTGTGTGTGTGTGTGTGCGCGCGCGCGTGCGCGCCTGTTTAAATCCACGTGAACACACATCCCCCCCTAGTGGCGTCACTGAGAACTGCTGCTTCTTTCTTTCTGCTACTGATTCATTCCGAAAATGTCCTATTATAAATAACGTTATCATTTATACCTTTAGTTTATATCTTTAGTTTTCTATTCAGAAACATTATGAAAATCATGAAGAGAGAATTTTAGATTGCTGGGGTAGACATTTTTGTTCTTGTGATAAATATAGCTGTAAAATGTCTTCCTCTTCCCCAGGACATGTTTGATTTCCACTACTGTGTTTACTAGTACAGATTTCTAGGGTTAGGGTTAGGGTTAGCGTTTCCAACTTTAACTGTTGGAGGGCGCAGCCTAATGGGAGGAACCGTACATTTTAAGTGCTGGTCCTTATCTTGTTAGTGGATAAGCATGATGTATAACTGTTTCTGATTTCTCAATCAGGGTGGACTGATAGAAGGCAGTTTGAGAAAGCAGTCAGTCTTTCCATCTTTCCCGTTCGACTGGAAACCTTTAATGTCATCCTTTCAATTTTACAGGATTTCAGCAGGAGGGAAAGTTCAGGTAAAATCAATACAGCTAGAAAAATTTGTGGGAGAAAAGGATAAAACAAAAAGATGTCAAACGTTCCACAGGAGGAAACAGGAGGTGAGTTGATGGATTGAAATGATGTTTTATTCTGGAAAACAAGATGAATAATGAGCTCCCTCTGTTTCTGTCTGTCTGTCTCTCTTTCTCTGTCCATCAGTGTCGGTTTGTCTATCTGCCTAACGATCTCTGTCTGTCTCTATGTATCTATTTGTCCTCTGTCTCTCTTTCACTGTCTATCTATCTAACAGTCTCTGTCTGTCTCTCTCTTTCTCTGTCTATCACTGTCTGTCTGTCACTTTGTCTAATTGTCTCGGTCTGTGTCTCTCTATATCATTTCTCTCCTTCACAATCTGTCTCGCTGTTTCTTTTTCTGTGTCTTGCTTTGTCTGTCTCCCTGTCTTTCTTTGTCTGCTTCTTTTTCTCCATCTCTCTCTATCTGTCTTCTTTCTGTCTCCTTATTACTCTCTCTCTCTCTCTCTCTCTCTCTCTCTCTCTCTCTCTCTCTCTCTCTCTCTGTGATGAACAGTATAATATAATTACTGTAATCCCGGTATAAAATGGATAAGACAAAGCGGACACGATGTAACCAGTAATTAGGGGCGGAGTCAAGGTGGAGCAGAGAAAACAACAGGAAATAAATCAGGACGGTTTCGTGGCACAGTTTTGTGTTTAATTAGTGAAGAAAGAAAGAAAGAATGTTTGATATTTGAGAAATACAGACAGTATGTGTACTCGTTAATAAAATATCAGAACATCGCACCTTTAAGGCCTGCTGTAAACAAGTAGGGCTTCAAAACGGACCGTCCAAGCTTAAAAAATATGTGAAAGTAGATGTATATATATAAATATTCCCTCCCACAGCAGAGCAGGGTCAGTGTAGGAGTCATAATGATGAACAACAGCATCCATGCATTTATTAAAGTGAATCCAGCATACTGCATTAGCCTGGAGCGTGAAGAGCGCTTCGATTCGTCAGATCCGTCATTTATATACAGAGTTTATGTTCCTTGTGTTCCAATCCTGCGCTCAAGTGACCTTGAACACTTAAAGATGTTTAGTGAGAAATTCTCCTGACATGGCAACCTGTAAAGGCTTAATGGCCGCCTCTGCGTTCCAACAGCAAACACACACCATTTATGTCAGGAACATTAAATTTACCCCTGAAACTTGACATTCCTGGATTTGTAGGAGTAAATAAAGTGAGGAATAAACCCGCGTGTGTCGTGCTGTTACAGTAAAATAATCAGTGACCTGGTGGTGTGATGAAGCGGAACATCTCCCAGAGTGTTCTATTCCTCTTACGCCACAGAAAAGTCACCAGTATTTAAAAATTACTCTTCAATTATAATAATCACGTTGTACGTTTTATCCGTTTATAATTACATTTAAACGTTGTGAAGTTACACTCTTAAAAATAAAGGTTCTTCTTGCCCAGAATCTTTCATTGTATAGGGTACTTGTGCTGGACTAAATTGTTCTTTGGAGATTAAAGAAGTTTTATTGTAAGTTCTTTAGAGCACTGTAATGGTTCTTCAAGGTAAAATCCCTTAACAGGTTAAAGTGAACACTCTAAAGTTGTTTTTTTTTTCTTTTGGCATCACTCTTAAGAACCTTACTTCTGTTCCTTAAAGTACTAACTGTTTTTTGTTTTTGTTTGTTTAAAGAACTTATGATAACATGGTTCCTTGTGGCACTGCTGTGAAGAGCCATTTGTGGGTTCTTTAAAGCACCCGTAGTTAGCAAAAAAAAAAAACTCAGCTTGTTACATGGTGTTACTGAGAAACTGCACAAAAAGCGTAAACCTATCTGTTTTGAAGATGTCGGGACCACTTAAAGTTACTGCTTTACCTCTGTTACTGGAGACTCCTTCCATAAAGGTTACATAAACATCTTCTTACGTCACCATATCGACCATTTGTGTGTGTGTGTGTGCGTGTGCTATTCATCCTCGTGTTTCCACCAGAGGTCATGACCTCGTAAAGCAGCAGGAGAAAAAAAGTGCTGTTCCTCTTATGCAAAGGTTACACATATATTTCCAACAAACGACTTGGCGAATGTATGTGTGTGTGTGTGTGTGTGTGTGTGTGTGTGTGTGTGAGAGAGAGAGAGCTATTTTTAGATGATGTTTTGGTTTCTGAGGCTGGAGGGTGTCATTATTTTCCACTCATTTCTCCTGTGCATTAACATTATATTGCTGTTGCTGCTGAAATGGTTAGAATTGATGGATCTGAATCCCAGCCTGCATGTGAATGTTCCTGTACACACTCCTATACAAAGAATACCAAGAAGATGACTTAACGCTGTAACATATATGTTATATATATATACATACATATATATATATATATATATATATATATATATATATATATATAATATAGGAATATAATGTATGAACTGTCAAGAACAGAGAATATCAAACACCTCAATAACTAACACCATGGTAAAATTAGTTCATCTACATTAACACACACACACACACACACGCACACACAGAGAGGCATGCTGCTAAGATAAGTGGTTGCCATGTCTCCACACGGAAGAGAAAAAGCCCATCAAAGTGTGCTAAGTGCCAAAAAACTAATCTAGCTCTAAATTAAGCCAATAACCCGCTCTGGAAAAAGACTCTTTCTGAAATTGGATATAAAACAACCGATTGATTTTCGGGTTCTTCCGACATCTCATTCACACTCTCATACTGCAGAATTAGCTTTAAACACATACACACACACACACACACACACACACACACACACACACACACACACTGCCCCCCTCGCCTGGTAAGCGGCTGAAACAATAGCTGAACTGGAATGAACCCCATTTTAACTGACAGAGTCATTTATAAATAATTGATTACACAAATGAAGCTGGTGCTGAGCTCAACCCAACAGGGTCAGAGTAAGAAAGATCACAGACTACAATAACTATCTTTTCTTTTTTGATGAATATGAGAGCTGCTCTGAGTGGGCGTTGCTTTAAGATGAAGTGGGTGTTAGCTTGAGTTCATATTCTGAGATCTAATAGGAAGAAGGAAGACATTAACATTATTCTACGTCTGTGTGTGTGTGTGTGTGTGTGTGTGTGTGTGTGTGTGTGTGTGTGTAAGCAGGCTGTAATTATTTGTCATGGTGTTAGGGTGCAGGTGACGAGTGTTCACAGGTGTCTTTTATTAGACAGGTGGGTAACATAGGCTCATCTATATGAAAGGATTCGCAATTATATGAATATGCTGATACTCTTGATATACTTCTGTTAACAGGGAGGGATGAGGTGTGAGATGAGTAGCGAAGAAGTATTGAGTAAAATGAGTAACAGTGTAGAATGAGTAACAAAGCATGGAATAAGTAAAGAGGGGTGGAATGAGTAACGAGGCAGGGAATGAGTAATGAGATGTAAAATGAGTAACACTGCGGAATGAGTAACGCGGCAGAGGATGAGTAATGGGATATGGAATGAGTAACGAGGCAGGGGATGAGTAATGAGGTGTGGAATGAGTAATGACGCAGGGGATGAGTAATGGGGTGTGGAATGAGTAACGAGACAGGGGATGAGTAATGGGATATGGAATGAGTAATGAGGCAGGGGATGAGTAATGAGGTGTGGAATGAGTAACGAGACAGGGGATGAGTAATGGGGTGTGGAATGAGTAACGAGACAGGGGATGAGTAATGGGGTGTGGAATGAGTA
>JAFFST010050671.1:0-15390 GCA_022414735.1 Noturus placidus | reverse complement strand
ATATATATATATATATATATATTTAAAATCCTACCACAATACTGGTAAATGAAGATAGTTAGCCAATAACATCGCTAGTAATGCTACTGGCCCGCTGTTCATCAGCTTCAACACTTTTTATAATTTAAAGTGTAAACTTTAGGAAATAAACATATAACTATATTTTAATCAAAATGTTAGTATTTTTTTATGAATGCCTGATATTAAATGATTATTTACAGCACTTACATGGCTCATCGGTGGTAGATCCGATGCAGCTGAGTTTGCCGTTCTTACAGGTGCTGAAATCGAAGTTTGTTACACGTTTGTGATTTAAAATCTGCTTTCTACATTACATTGAGACACGATGGACATAGAAGAATAAAAGGCATGCATTTCTTGAGTCTCTGTGAGTAAGGCGTACCACATGGCGCCGTCCTTGCTGATGACTTCTGCAGGAGGAATCACAGACCCTTTGTAGTAGCAGGAACATTGATCCAGTGGAACGCATTTGCCATTATCGTCGAGAAACGTTCCTTCGGCACAAACGCACCCATCCACCGGGTCAAAGGTCACAGCGCAGGTGAAATCCGGGTCACTGTGACAGCGGCATGACTGCACGCTAGCGGTGATGTCGTAGGTATAAACCATGGTGCTCGGGCAGCTGGCAGCATATTTCACTGTGAATGAATCATAATTTGAATGCATTTCTATGATTGTGGCACTTTATTATGGAATATATATATATATATATATATATTTTAAAAAATCGGTCATCTCGACTCACTGCACACTTCGCTCCTCCAGCCGGTGAGAAGGATTCTTTTCGCGGCGCAGGCGTGGACGTAAGACGAAAGAGCAGCACACATGCAGTTCTCGCTGTTCTCACAGTTGCAGGTGTCATACATGCAGTTCTTTAGGGGCGAAACAACAACGTGGCAAATTGAAATATTAAAACGTCGTGCTTAAAATGGAACCGTTGTGCTTGAAAACCCGATTAACCATTGTACTGTACCTTTTGGTAGATATCTGGGCTGATCTCGGAGTGACACGGCGCAAAAACGCCATTAGGGTCTGACAACGTGGAGCACCATTTCTGAGCATATTTTTCTGGAATAAGCATCAAAAGCTGGATTTTAGCTAGTGGTCACAAAAAGCACAAAGATTTGCGACAGCAAAAACCGAATACTGTATACTAATGACTTTGTTTCAAGCTCAAGTCAGTTTAATTATAAACAGCACTAATGATCAGTACTTGAGCTGAGCTGAGTCGGTACAGATTTGGTTGGATTTTAGTTAAGAGTGAAAATGCAGAGAAATACACTCGGAGCTGTGACTTGGAACATGGAAAAGAAAATGGAAGAAGTAAACGAGAGTTTGTTCACTTGTTCGAGTAATTGAATACACTTATAATACTTAGGTAAAGTATTACTTTCCACTATTCGTATATTTGCATACACTCTTTAACAAATCCTGATTTATCTCATGAAGGGAGTGGGTTTATCTCACACTATTAAAGTGATTAAAGTCAGTTACACCAGCACTGAACACTATTCTGATTGTATACGAGTAAGAAAACATCTTTCTCCAGTGTGATGTGAAAAGTTCAGATTCATTACGGCTAAGGTACCAGCTTTTCTTTTTTTCTTTATTTAGTTTTAAATCAGGTTGTGGTGAAAATGAAGTCGTACCATTTTCCACACTGAGACTGCACGGGTTCTCGAACGTGTTCTTTACTTCAGGACAGGACGCTCTTGTCCTCCAGCTGTTCGCAAAACCAACGCCGGTTCCTTCACGGGATCCGCTCATGGTCGTGAAATCATCGATTTGGATGTCGTTAAAGTTTCCACACAGACCTAACCATGAGCGATCAGGAGCCAGTTATATATACGTTCCCACGTGTGAATTCACTTCATATAGTAATAAACACAATAACACACCGAGTAAGTTTTGCTTGTGAGTCACATCCACGGTTATGTAAACCTGCATGATGGGTACGAGCTGGATCTCCATCTGAAGCCCAAAGGACGTCTGGACGATGATGTAAAATGTGGTGGGGCGGAAAATATTCACACCAGCTGTGAGTGAACAAAAAGAGGACTGTAAAACCTGACGTAACGTACTTTAGCTCTTTCTTTGTTTTTTTTTTCAAATTATTATGCAGTTCTTCCATATTCACTCACCTGTAGAGAGAGGAAGCTGCGAATAGATTCGGTTGAGAAAGACCTTTCCATCAGGCTGGATGTTAAACACCTGAAGGGAAAACATACGAATTACACATTAGCATACTGTATGTATGCTGGACTACGAGTACTCTGGTGCCTACATCTATCTCTCAAAATGCACCACACTCTTCCATTATACACTATGTAGATGAAAATCTAGAAGGCAGTATTGAGGAACTAATAGCAAACTAATGTGAACATGTTACTCAAACTATAAAGCGTAAAGAACTAGATAGAAAGCATAAATGCTACTCACTGTGCTTCCGGCAGACAGAGCCAGCGTCACGGCCTTCAGACATGTTTCAGTGGTCGTCAAACCACAACGCACCAGGTCTCCTACAACCACAAACTCAGCGCCGTTGGTTTGCTGACGGGGAAAAAAGAACAATAATAACCACGATGAAGCCTGAAAGGTCTAACAGCGGCACGCAGTAATATTATACTCACTGTTTTTCTGTGTTTACCGTGAAGGAGAAAGTGTGAGTTTTGCAAGAACGTCAGATATATTTACATTTATTCATTTTATCCAAAGCGACTTACAAATGCACACTCACACACCAATGGTAGCAGAGCTGCATGCAAGGTGCTAGCTTGCCATCGGGGGCAACTTAGGGTTCAGTGTCTTGCCCAAGGACACTTCGGCATGGGATCACCCGGGCCGGGATTCCAACCACCAACCCTACGATAAGTGGATTAGTGGACAACCCGCTCTACCCACTGAGACACAGCCGCCCTAATATATAAACTCAAGCATTAAAGACACACTTAATTCGGAATTAGTGGAAATGCAGATCAATACAGATGATGAGAGGATGTTAGGAGAGGAGTAGGATTCCAGCAAAAGTTGTTTTTGGTACATCGAAAGTATATGAATGTATCTCTGCAAATGTGATGGTTTTAAAACACAAGATATGATACTGAACATGATTATTAGAGAGTAAAGTGTAAAGAGTAAAGAGAGTAGAGTGTAATATGGTTCAGCAAGTTAAAAAATGGATGATGGTAGAACAACAAGGGTTTAAAGAAAATGGTGTAAATGGTCTTTAAGGATATCGTAAAAGACGTAAAGAAACTGAATTTGAATGTCAAGAAATCAATTTTCCAGAGAAATCAAATCTGGGTGACAAGAACGGTGGACATTTACTGAGAGCTGGAACCAAAACAAAGCACTTCCATGTAATTTACCCCAATGGTAATAAAGACTTTTGTCTGTTGCAGTAAAAGGAATGAAGATATTGTGCAGAACATAGTAAATAATAATGAACGTGTACATGTTCTTGAACTAATGAAGGCATTTTTGAAAACAGTCATGAAAGTCTTTAAAATGTTGTGCAAGTTTAAATGAGAATGAACGTCAGTGGTCGAAGAAAATCTTTGATATAAAAGACATTAGGGATGAAACATGAAGGAGCATTTAGGAAAAGGAGAAGGGCTCCGGGTGGTGCAGTTAATTCAAGTCTGTCACCTGGTACAATGTTGTGAGAATAAATCACGTGGGTGTGGTGCGGAGTCCACGCAGAATAACTGGCTCTGAATTGGCTTTATTCCCATCCCAAATTTATATCTGGTGTACAGTGAGGTGGAGAACTGGATCATGCAGTGACTCAATTGGGATCAAATTGCACTAAATCTCGAATCTCTCGAATCAATAAAGTATCTATCTATCTCTCTATCTCTATCTATCTATCTATCTATCTATCTATCTATCTATCTATCTATCTATCTCTCTCTCTATCTATCTATCTATCTATCTCTCTATCTCTCTATCTCTATCTATCTCTCTATCTCTCTATCTATCTATCTCTCTATCTCTCTATCTCTCTCTCTCTATCTCTCTATCTCTCTCTCTATCTATCTCTCTATCTCTCTCTCTATCTATCTATCTATCTATCTATCTATCTATCTATCTATCTATCTAAAAGAAAAATGCGAGTAGTCATTGCCTAATGAGAAAGAAAAGGTTACTGTACCGCATGTATTGTGTAATGAAGAAAGAAGCATGGGATATACATTATATCATATATTCAATGACACAACTCATGGTTTTGACATGAACTACATTCTTAATCATCTCTGAAGCAAACGTCCTTCTTGAGCATTATGAGTAAAATACACTCTAATAAGAAATATCAAACTGTCGCACTGACCTCAGCCAGAATGTATGTACAGTCACCGTGGAAGTCGTATGTTTTTCCATCAAACGTGCTGATGTGAGATCCTCCCTCTACAGAGCATGTACCTGGACAATCTTTCTCAGTGCAGCTCCATTGGTTCGAGGTACATGTGCTAAACACAGGGGAAATATGAGGGGAAAAAATCAAAATACAGACAAAACATATAGACGAACCCCCATGGAAATGATTGGCGAATGATTGGCTAGTGAGACTTTGCCAGCCATCCAACCCAGAGAACATGATCAATTGAGTCTTCCTCACCATTCTTTACAGTTGCTGGTGAAGTTCTGTCCGGTGTGATAGATTGCACCATCGTGAATGCAGGAGCACTGATCCTGTGCGATGCACCCTCGACCTGTCAGATCATCCAGGACCGAACCTGCAATGGAAAAACGTTCGTTCTAGCTCACTACAAGAAAGTTGATGTCTCCACACATTAATCGTTTACAGCACATATGATGAGAAGTCAGCACAGTTTGGTACCTGAAGGACAGAAACAGCCATCGATGCAGTGTTCCTCACACACTTGTCCTCGGTCAGGATTTGAGCAGGTATTAATGCAAGGGTTTCCGCACTCCTGATACACCATGCTTGGATGAGGGCATGTTTTGGCTGTAAAACAAAATCGAATCAGATACACAGTATAATGAGTAAAAACAACACAATAAATCGTTATCATTAACGTGTCCCATTGGTTCCGATACATTTCATAACAGTAGCTCATTTAGGATTATTCTGTATGTAGTGTAATCGTTGAATTCGACGTACTGCAGAACTGCTCTGTCCTCCACTGGCCTGGCTTTCCTCCGGCGTGCACACACTGGCGTGAATACTCGGAGATGGTGCCGCACAGGCAGAAGTTGCTGGAGTTGCCGCTGCACTGGCACATGTCCAACTCACAGGCTTTGACAAAGTAGTCGAGGGAGATGAGGTCTTTGCAGTCACTGAAAGCTGGGGCTGAGAGCAACTGCTCACATGCTGCTGTCTGTGGAGGAAACACAATATGTGACAGGTAAGAAAAGAATTCTTTGGGAGAAGAAGAAGAAGTTACGTTTAAAGTTTAGCTCAAAAGACTAAAGCAGTTTCACAGCGAATATTAAACAATAGATTGGGGGAAGCAAAACTAGAAAAGGATATCATTATAACAGTATTATTATTATTATTATTATTATTATTATTATTATTATTATTATTATTATCATTATTATTATCATTATTATTCCAGGTCTTACCAGTTTGATGCAGGTGTTATCTGATGGAGGTGCTGATTCGCTGCAGCTCTCGGTGGGAGAATCCATCTTTGCAAATTGGGCGAAGTCCGATGGAGAAATCTCAACGCCTTTTTATTTATCGAGGAGAAACAGATATGATGCAGTTATTTGACTGTACTTTATGTATGCCATAAAACCACAATGTAACACTTTGAAATCTTCCCAAACATAATGCATCACTGATCAATGAGTCATTATTTTGTTATAATATGTCATACACGAATAATTTAACGCTTAATAATGTCATTGTGAGAAAATGCCAAAACAGATTTCTTGTAAATGGACTATATACGGTTTTAGCTATAGATGTTATACAAGTGTTATATGTTATGGTATATAGGTTCGAGTCCTCAATGTCAAATAACACAGACTTCTCATGAAACCAACCATTTTTAATGAACTCGTTGTACAGCTGGATGCCGTTAAAGTCACCACAAAGTCCGCAAGTCTGATTTTTGTACTTGTTGTCCAATTCCACCTGTAGACCAGAGCGGAAAGTCAGTGATGTGTGGTAAAAGATGAAGAATGATGTGTCCTACGTCGATGCAGCGTATAATGGCCCTTATTCATGGAAGTTGCATAGAAATAAGGACAGATGTGATCACCTGAAATGACTTTGATATGAATTTGATTCAGGAAAGCATCGTATGACATCCAAATAGTGATGATGAATCAGCTTCAGCTGCATGGATGCAATCCCCGCCCACTTGTCCCTTATTTACATGTCATTTGCATACAACACCCTAATTTACCCTCATACACACACACACACACACACACACACACATATATATATATATATATATATATATATATATATAAAAAACTAACATGAAACTTTTATTGCTTGAACTCCTCTACTTACTATACTGAACTGCATATCATGTATTTAAGGCAAGTATGATGCATACAGTTTATTATATGGTTTACAGTTTTTGAGTAAGTGTATATTTGATATACACTGACCAAGAAAGCATCTTCTCTATTCCACATGGCCACGAGTCCCAGCTTGGCAATGACTTTGATGTAAGTGGGGTTTGTCTCGATGAGGACACCAGAATGGCTGTACGGCAGAGTGACCCTGTGGTGGGGTGGGTGGGGATTGGGGTTAGAACAGTACAATTACAGAATTCCTTTTAAAACACACAATCTATTTCTGTCAGGGTTACAGGTCACTCACTCCTGTCCATCCACGCTGACGGAACCGTTGGAAAGTTCCACCACTGTGCCATCCAGCTTCATAGTGATTTTGCTGATCAGGGGCTCGCCATTGACGACCTGCCGCCTCAGCTGAACGTTGAAGTCCTCGTAGCTGCTTGAACACTGTGACGTCAGGATGTAGTTACACGTAGACAGGAGCTGGAAAAAGTCTCCATCGTAGGTCTTGAAGTTGGAATTGCCCCAGGTGCTGCAGACTTGCTCGTTATGAGCCGGACTCAGTCCTGTTGTTTAGAGGCACAAGAGACCTCATTAAAAAATGACCGTTGTACTAGCTGACCTGTATAAAATATAACCATCTACATTGTCCAGTCAAAATTCCTGGAATTCTGAGTTCTGATCCTAATGTACTTAAGCAATCAAGAAAGAATACCAGTCCCAATCAGGCAGGCTATAAATGTACACCTACATACATGTAATGCATAGAACAAACTCTAGGTTATTATCGGTTCGGTGGAAGTTACCTGTATCCAGATTGCATGAGCACAACCTACATCTGAGGGAATCTCTTGCTCTCATTTAGATTTGTTAGGTTAAAGCTTAGTACTCTGTTAATTAATTGAACGTCTTGTTTTTGAATGGTCAAGTTCAAGCATGTCAGATAAACGTAAAGAAACAACAACATTTGTTTTTACGTTGAGATCAGGTCTAATGCAGCTGTACGTCCACACCGAGGCTTTTTAACCACATTTAACCACACAGAGTATGTCTGGACACTGTTACTAACTGCACGCTTAATAGTCTTGTTCCATCGGCAGATCATTTTGCTCATTTTAAGTATTTATTTCCGGAAAGAAAGTCAAATTTGAAGCTTTTGCAATGAGCACTTTGGAGATTTGGTTTGTTGTAACCGTATCATAGAACCCACGAGATAAGTTCGACTATATTCACGATATTTTCATTTGATAAGATGTCATTTTCTTTGCAGTGTCCTTGGTTTCTGTTATGATGGCATGCATCCTGATCCTATCAAAGCCACTTTCCTTATATGGTCAAAATGTCCTGTTCTCATTAACCTCTTACTGTGGGACTCAGTTATTTTTCATTATGACTTTGTTTGTCTGTTAAAACATTTGGCCCTTCTCCCTAAGAAAGGAAATGTTTCAAACCAATGAGTGCATAACTACAGATTAGAATTATTTATTTATTTTGACTTGAAATCCAATGTTGTCTGACTCCAGTTTGGGGAAAACGTTAGCTACAAAGCCTTGATATTTTCCCTCTTCCTGAGTTGGATTTTTGAATTTCAATTCATTTTCAAATATGTGCATATATTTTTAAACAATATATATATAGCTAACGTTTCTTTTGATTGCTCTGCGCATGCGTTTGTTGACGAGACTCACCAGAGATGGTCCTGGTCAGTGTTGGAACGTTGACTGGTCCATTTTCTGTTGAAGAGAAGGGAGACTTGGTGTGATGGTCATGCATTCAGATATATACTTTTAATAATCCTTCATTTAAAGTATCTATTAATTATATCTGCTTCAAGAATTGCTATAGAAGCAGCAGAACTGGCTCTCCGCAGCCAAACTGCATCACAGTGGGGGGACGCCTCTTCAAGTCTTACTTTATAACAACGTTACGTTAGCATTTATTTTAAACAATTACAAATATCTTCGTCTAAGTGAGGATAATATTGATGATAATAAGGAAATGATCCATCAAACCACCTTCCAATGCTCAAGGATTCCCGTGTGTGTGTGTGTGTGTGTGTGTGTGTGTGTGTGTGTGTGTGCGCACACTAAGAGATGGAGCTAGTTCAGAACTGGGTCATTTTGCAGAACATACAGGGTAAAAATACAATAAAAATTCTTATTGTACCTGATTGAGTGGAACTTATTCCAACAGCGAGTATGATCCAGCTGAGAGTCCATTTCCGATTGTCTTTGTACTTCCCCATGGCTGATCTGTGGATACCCTGAAGGCCCACAGTCGTTTGTGAGTGAAGTTTTTACCTTATCTCTAGCTTTTATACCACCTTCTATTGTATGACTGCCAAGGAGGGGCCAAGGCCTGGCCCTTTATCAACATCATATTGGCCAGTCAACTCCTTACTTATCACAATTTCAATGGCATGCAGCCTGATGATTGATGATTGCTTTTTTCTTTAGTATATATATATATATATATTTTTTTTTTTTTACTTAAAAATAAGAAGAAGCAATGCTTTATTTATATAGCACCTGTTCAAAGTGTGCTTATTTTTAAACAATGGCATGAAAGTAATTTAACAAATTGTGTCTCTGACGTCATCATTTTGCATTTCTTATACTCCTCCACTGAGTATTAAATATTCACATTCACGTATTCATCAGTTTCTATGATTTTGCTGTATTTACCAGATTGATCTTGACTCATATGCCTTACATTCATGCTTCTACAGGCGTGGACCAGTGTACCAAAGATTAAAAATCCATCATGCTGTATTCACCTCCCACTTTTGTCTTTCTTATCTCTCTTATCTCTCTTATCTCTAACCCGCAATATTAAACAAATGGAAAATGAACACAAAGCGACATTGCTCTGTAACATACAAAAGTATGTTTCCTATCAGCATGCTGTCAGCGGTGTAATATACAAGCTTTCAATTAGACGACTCCACCAACAAACGCCAACAACCAAAGGGTTCCGTCAGCACCATGAGCAGCATCACTTATAGCTAAACTTCTGATATGCAATCTTCTTCAGCGCTATTACATTGCATTCGTTTTCAGGTCACGCTCAACAAATGTCTATTATTTATTTATTTGTTTATTTATTTATCTACTTATCCATCCATCTTCAACCGCTTACACCTTTCCAGGGTCACGGGGGAACCTGGAGTCTATCCCAGGGAGCATTGGGCACAAGGCGGGGTACACCCTGGACAGAGTGCCAGTCCATCACAGGGCACAATCACATACACACTCAACAATTTGATTTACAGGATAACTCAAATAGACTGCATTGATTCATTGTTCTAGCATGATTTAACCAGCATCCAATCCAAGCACAGATTAAAGCAGTTGAGGGTTAAAGGCCAAAAAGATTTGACCTTTTCAATGAGCCACTGAACCACCACCACATTACATTACAACAATAATAAGATGGGTGACAAAGCCAACATATAGTGTTTCAGTTGATGCTGGGTCCCCATGACCCACCACAAAAGTCATTCCCTCTGTCTAACTCATCTTTCCATAACCTCTCATTGGTGTCCAATGGTGTTGAGTTCTGGAGAGTGTAAAGACCACAGTATATAACTGTCATCGTTTCTATAGTCATCAAATCATTCCGTGAGCCCTTGTGCCCTGTGGATGGGTGGGGTTGGTGAAGGGGTAGGGGTGCCGCTGAGGGGGTGTTGCCATTCTGATAGAAACCCGTCCCTCTAAGTGGGCAGAGTTCAGTATAAATGGTGTCTGTGAAAGCTGTTTTCAAACCAGTCTAAGAAATTAGAACATGATAGTTTAGGGTTTCCTTAAAGAGAAGTGCATGGCACATTGTGTATAAATGAAATCTTCCTAGGGCTTGGTGTTGAATACCATGGAAAAAAGGCCTTTATTTATACCAGCCCCACCCAGTATCCGTCCTTGGTAAGTATTTGAACTGAACGATATGGTGAAAATGCTCCAATAGCACGCCCACACCAGATTCTTACAGATAAACATACAGATAAAGGTTTGGCACACTAAATAAATACAGATACAGACGCTACAGAGATAATGGCAGGGTGTTACACCCAGAAGTGGCTGCTATGTTTACTTCATAACAATTACTTTAATAACTTTAAAAATATATATATATATTTAAGAGAAGGTTAAACTGGTCTATATACGTATACTCGTAATCAAGTTCATTTTTAATCACAGATGCAATCACAGTACTGCATTCACTAGCGTTCCTCCATTACTGTTAAATGTTAATGAATATACCATGTACAGAGCGTCCGGAAAGTATTCACAGCGCGTCACTGTGTCACGCTACAGTCTGATTCCAAAATGGATTCAATTCATGATTTTCCTCAGAATTCTACAAACAATATCCCATAATGACCACGTGAAAGAAGTTTGTTTGAAATCTTTGCAAATTTATTAAAAATAAAAAACAGAAAAAGCACATGTACATAAGTATTCACACCCTTTGCCATGACACTCAAAACTGAGCTCAGGTGCGTCCTGTTTCCTCTGATCATCCTTGAGATGTTTCTACAGCTTGATCGGAGTCCACCTGTGGTCAATTCAGATAATTGGACATGATTTGGAAAGACACACACCTGTCTATATAAGGTCCCACAGTTAACAATGCATGTCAGAGCACAAACCAAGCCATGAAGTCCAAGAACTGTCTGTAGACCTCCGAGACAGGATGGTATCGAGGCACAGATCTGTTGAAGGAAACAGAAACATTTCTGCAGCATTGAAGGTCCCGATGAGTGGCCTCCATCATCTGTGAATGGAAGACGTTTGGAACCAGCAGGACTCTTCCTAGAGCTGACCGCCCGGCCAAACTGAGCGATCGGGGAGAAGGGCCTTAGTCAGGGAGGTGACCAAAAACCCGACGGTCACTCTGACAGAGCTACAGCGTGTCTCTGTGGAGACAGGAGAACCTTCCAAAAGAACAACCGTCTCTGCAGCACTCCACCAATCAGGCCTGTATGGTAGAGTGGCCACTCCTCAGTAAAAGGCACATGACAGCCAGTCTGGAATTTGCCAAAAGGCCCTGAAGGACTCTCAGACCATGATGAAACATAGATTGAACTCTTTGGCCTGAATGGAAAGTGTCATGTCTGGAGGAAACCAGGCACCATTCATCACCTGGCCAATACCATCCCTACAGTGAAGCATGGTGGTGGAGGCATCATGCTGTGGGGATGTTTTTCAGTGGCAGGAACTGGGAGACTAGTCAGGATCGAGGGAAAGATGAATGCAGCACTGTACAGAGACATGCTTGATGAAGACCTGCTGCAGAGCGCTCTGGACCTCAGACTGGGGCGAAGGTTCATCTTCCAACAGGACAACGACACTCAGCACACAGCCAAGATAACAAAGGAGAGTGTTAGATAATATACGCACCCCCACGTCCTGTGCTAGACTTAGTTTCATACAATTTAAAGTGGTCCATAGAGCTCACCTCTCTAGGAGTAAACTATCTAAAATATATCCCAATGTTCCTGACATGTGTGAGAAATGTAAACTCTCTCCGTGTAACCTGAGTCATATGTTTGCACTCTGTCCCAAACTACAGAACTTTTGGAACTCCTTTTTTAAGACTATGTCTGACATTCTTAGAATAAATTTGGAGGTGTGTCCTCTAATCGCCATCTTTGGTGTTTCATCTCAGTGTCAGTCTCTGAACCTTAGACAAGCGAGTGTTGTGGCCTTCGCATCGTCGCTCGCTCGGTGCAGAATATTGTTGTCTTGGACCTCTCCGCAACCCCCCTCTATATCAGTCTGGATTAAAGATCTAATGCTCTTTTTGAAGCTGGAAAAAATCAAGTATAACATCAGAGGTAACGGAGACTCATTTTTGGGAAAATTGCAACAGTTTATTACCTACTTCAAGGATGTACGCCCCCTGGTGGTAGATTAAGGAGAGGTGGACGGTCAATACTATCCATCTTACCCCCCTTTTTTTTATTTCTTTTAATTTCTTTTCTTTGATTCTGTATGGATTTATGAAAATAATACGAATCATATGTAATTAAATCACATGAACATGAATCATAAATTAATTAATCATAGGTAAACATTCCTGGGTGTGGGGGGAGGGGCTGTTACTGGGGTAAAAAAATATTGATCCTGTATTGATATATCTTGTTGTACTCTGAAAAGTGTGTGAGAATCAATAAAAAATATAAATCCAAAAAAAAAGATAATAAAGGAGTGGCTACAGGACAACTCTGTGAATGTCCTTGAGTGTCCCAGTCATTATGGGGAATTGTTTGTAGAATTCTGAGGAAAATAATGAATTTAATCCATTTTGGAATAAACTGTAACATAACACAATGTGGGAAAAGTGAAGTGCTGTGAATACTTTCCGGATTCTCTGTATGTTGTATTAATCATTCGTTTAAATCACATATATTGAGGTAGCTAGTTTCGCAATGCGCTGCTGTGGTCTGAATGCAGACGCAACCACCGTTCACTTTTTTAGCGGGCTCAGCGGTGGAAGATAATAACCGAAGAGGGGGAAGAAGTGAGCGGGGAAGCAGCACACACACTCTCTCTACACACATTTTCTCTTCTGTTCTGGTCCATAGTCTGTTCTTGTCTTCTCTGTTGTCTTGAGACAGTGAGATTTTGTGCCACAGCCGCCCAACCTGTTTAACCTGACCTAGACATAGATGTTGGGTCTTCTATATTTCTGGAATCTTCAGACAGCCTCTCGGAGATTGTACAAGGATAATTGATTCTCACAATCATTGGCCAACGTCAATCTATCCATCTACAGTAGATTTACAGCTGTGAAGAGTGATTTATGGGTGATAGCTTGTTGTAATTGGACAGTTTTTCAGTACTCAGATCATGTCCTGAGATGGGCGGCTGTGGCTCAGTCGGTAGAGCAGGTTGTCCACTAACCCGCTAATCGTAGGGTTGGTGGTTGGAATCCCGGCCCGGGTGATCCCATGCCGAAGTGTCCTTGGGCAAGACACTGAACCCTAAGTTGCCCCCGATGGCAAGCTAGCACCTTGCATGCAGCTCTGCTCCCATTGGTGTGTGAGTGTGTCTCATGTTTAAGTCGCTTTGGATAAAAGCGTCTGCTAAATGAATAAATATAAATGTAATGAATAATAATTTTGCTTCCAATAGGAATGTGCATGTTGACACAGGAAGAAACGCGTTTCGAGGTGTAGCATCCCAACAGGGTACATAGAGTTTATTTTAACAATAGCACACCCTGATGCGTAAGTGTGACTCACAAACAAACAAACACTTCATGTCAGATTAAAACACACATCTAACACATTAAAAACACACATTTGTCAAACGGAAAAGGCTTTAACGTTTTACACTCTTGAACCTGGTACATCATTTAAATGAACAGATGATGAGATGCAGACTAACAAATGATAACCCCACCCCCAAAACATTACCTCACACTTGATGGTTTTCATGCTAAATGAGTTGTACTAATTGTACAGCTGTGGGACCATGTTGATGACACGCCTTCTGAGTGAGGGTCATTTTCAATTCATATTTTACGCAGTAAACAAATAGAGGAAAAAGAGCGAGGTTCTAGACATGTATCATAACGTGATGTGTTGCTTATCACTATTGAGAGTTTGGGTGTGTGTGTGTGTGTGTGTGTGTGTGTGTGTGTGTGTGTGTGTGTGTGGGTGTGTGTGTGTGTGTTTGATATGATGTGAAATTAGTTACAAGCATTAGGAGAACACACCTTGATGCGTAGGTGTGAATGTGATATGAGTCAAAACAAACTGACCGATTAGAGGTTAGAAGACGCTACAGTTTGTACCCAGGCATTGAAAAGAAATAAAAATCGAATGTACACAATGTTCTTGTTAGATGTACTTGATGTGTATACTTAGTTTTACACTGTAGCTATGTAGCTACAATTAAAAAAGGGAGCTAACATTCTTACGTTCATTCATTCATACATCCTAAGTAGGCACGTTGCCCTCTTGGTGGATCTGGATATGATGCCACTCCATACATCATAAAAACATTTATACACGTATTCACACCTGGACGCAATTTAGCATAGCCAGCTCACCAATATGGCTTCCAAAACCACTATTCAACAGCTTGTAAAAAGATCATGAGCAGGATAAACTAGACATACTGTAGAGTGAAAAGTCTTCCATTGGTTCATATGGCAAATGGGACCAGGTCCTTCTGCAAGACCACTATTTTGTGAGACTTTTGGACACATTCTGCACCCTTATGAGAAGCTCTGGCTATTAAACCTGCCACCAATACATTTATTAGACACTTTTATCCAAAGCGACTTACAAATGAGACACACTCACACACCAATGGGAGCAGAGCTGCATGCAAGGTGCTAGCTTGCCATCGGGGGCAACTTAGGGTTCAGTGTCTTGCCCAAGGACACTTCGGCATGGGATCACCCGGGCCGGGATTTGAACCACCAACCCCACGATTAGTGGATTAGTGGACAACCCGCTCTACCCACTGAGACACAGCCTCCCCACAAGCCGCCTTTTTATTGTAATTCGTGAAGGTTGATTTATATGCAAGTTTGATCAAAATTAGCCCCACCTACTTCACACTGAACAAGGACAAATTTAAGTGAAATACATGTAGAACTTGTTAACTCACCAAATATTCACATTTAACATTAACCTGATCAGAAATCAATACCTGGTCATACAGGTACAAACTCATCTGCATCATAGGCTCGCCACTTCTTCCTGTTTAAAATGGACAACATATCATATCAGTACGTGTTCCAAGGTTTTCACTCAGCCAAGTAATGGTCAATGGTCCTTAGCAGCTCCAAATGGGTGTCTCACACACACACACACACTTACACACACACACACACACACACACACACACACTC
>JAFFST010050669.1:39637-43520 GCA_022414735.1 Noturus placidus | reverse complement strand
AAAAAAAAAAAAAAAAAAACTACAAAGGGTCAATGGAGCCAGAAGCCATACAGAGGAAATAAGAAGAGTGTTTGTTGGCCTCCTTGTATCGGAGACCATTTAAGGAAAATGAGACTGTAAAAATGCCACAGCTTTAATAGGCTGCCACAGGATGTGTGCTCATAAAAAGAACCCCCATATCCTCTCTCTTTCTCTCTCTCTCTCTCTCTCTCTCTCTCTCTCTCGCTCAGCACAGCTTCTCAGCAGCAGATAAATGAGGACATCAGTAAAAATGGTAGGAGCTGAGAAGAAGATTAAATGAAATACCAGGGAGCCCATCAATAACCTCACAGCCATCTTTAGCACCCTTCAATACAGACAGCTGATAAAAGGGAAATAAAATAATAAAGAAAGGCAGGAGGGGAAAAAAAACACAAATCACACTCAATTTTCTGATGCTCGATGAAGCCGTTACTGCAAATATCACTCTGTAGTGTTAAGACGTGACACGCAAGCTCGGACTCTGCGTCACCAGAAGGTTGCCAGTTCAGATCCCAGCACTGCCAGAGCGCCACTCTGGGACTCTTCTCAAATGATGCAATTTTTGGGACTTGAGTGTTCACTGAAGGACATATTCAGAGTTGAGTGAAGATTGAATTCATACCTCAGACTGAAGAGCTATTCTGAAGTGATGTGAGATGTACACACATGGGGTGGAGTTTCATATGATTCTGGACGTTTTCATTATTAATTATATATCCTAGTCATTAGACCCTTTTAAAAAAATTTAATTCCAAGTCTGACTGTTTGATGTAACCACAATGTGTCATGGAAAGCCATAAATGGACAATATTAAATATCTAAAAATCACACTAGTACTTAATAGCATCAATCCAAATCAGTGAAATGTTTGTTTGTTTATTTATTTATTTATTTATTTATTTATTGCACAGAGGACATTAGTGGAAACAGCACCTTGTTCCGAGACACTGCTTATCTCAAGGAGTAATTGATAGAGTTATGAACAAGTGAGCTGTAAGGGTCACAGATGAGTGCTAGGTCAGCTTATCTTTCAAACCACAGACACGTTTTCCTTACAAGATCCAGTGTGTGAACTAGCAAAAAAAAAAAAATGTCATTACATTATTAATGAAATAAATCTAAACAATTCATTTCATGACCTCGATTTAGTATCTCTTAGCTGTAAGATATAAGTCGTGCGAAAAATGTCCTTTTGACATGCAATATAAAAATTCAAAATAATAGGATGTACTGGATCAAGTGCTATTTTATTAATCTCTGAATGATTTTACATCGTATTCAGTTCGTTTCTATTCTATTCTATTTGTATGGAGCTTTTAAGAATGAATGTTGTCACAGAGCAGCTTTACAGAAATATATAAAGCCAAGATTTCACATTTAAAATGTATGAATTTATCACTACAGCGAAGACAAAAAGAGTATTTCCTTCATCAATCCACACTTTCTATCCCTGAATTTTGGTTAATGGTGAATGCTTGCATTTAAAGGCAGTGGTCTAAACCAGTGGCTCCCAGACTTTTCCAGGGCAAGGCCCCCCAAATGGCATTAACATTTGGCCGAGGCCCCCCTTTAGCAAGATGTCTTTAAAACACATTAAAAATACAGACTTCTGAATATATCCCCAATTTTATTACATTTCATCTACATTTATCAGACGCTTTTATCCAAAGCGACTTACAAATGAAAGCACACTCACACACCAATGGTAGCAGAGCTGCATGCAAGGTGCTAGCTTGCCATCGGGGGCAACTTAGGGTTCAGTGTCTTGCCCAAGGACACTTCGGCATGTGATCACCCGGGCCGGGATTCGAACCGCCAACCCTACAATTAGTGGATTAGTGGACAACCCGCTCTACCGACTGAGCCACAGCCTAAGTATTAATAATTTCATCTTATGTCTTTACATTATATTACATTAGGAATTGATTGTGTGTGTAGAATCTGAATACTGACCAAGCAAAGTAATGTATATATTTTTTTTTGCAGTTATTGTCTGGTCTGTACTGGTCTGTACATGAGACATGTGAAAACTAGATGAACTTGCGTGATTAAATTTACGATCCCTGCTCCTCAAAATCGTTCAGGTTCCCCGCATCAACGGAGATGTTTCCCCAGGCCGTCGTGATTCATTTCAAACAATAGTTTGCAAATCAATTATTTCCCCATGTCCTGTCCGTCATCTCTGAAAAGAGTTTCCGTCTGTGTCATACTCATACTAAATACTTTTATTAAAATAGTTTAATTTTAGAACTTCAAACAAAATACACCATAAAACAAAGGCAACCTGAGTACACACATAACTCTTCTTTGCAGAACTGCTTTAGTTTACACACTGGAGGGGTTTTGAGCATGAACTGCACGTTTAAGGTCCTGCCACAGTATCTCAATTAGTTCAAGTTGGGACTTTGACTAGACCACTCCAAAACTTTAATTTAGTTTTTTTGAGCCATTCAGAGGTGGATTTACTCCTACGCTTTGGATCGTTGTCTAGCTGCATAATCCAGTTACGCTTGAGTTTCCACTTACACACTGAGGACCGGACATTCTCCTTTTGGATTTTCTGGTAGAGAGCAGAATTCATGTTTCCCTCAACTATTGCAAGTTGCCCAGGCCATGAAGCAGCAAAGCATCCTCACACCATCACACTGCCACCACCAGGCTTGACAGTAGGTATGGTGTTCCCTATGAGGGAATGCATGGGGACTCCTGTCTTCCAAACAGTTAAACTTTTGACTCATCAGTCCACAGAACATTCTCTCAAAAGGTTTGAGGGTCATCAAGGTGTGTTTTGGCAAAATTCACACGATCATTAATGTTGTTCAAGGTTAGCAGTGGTTTTCACATCACCACTCTTCCATGGCTGCCATGTTTGCCCAGTGTCTTTCTGATAGTGGAGTCATGAACAGTGATCTTTATTGACGTGAGAGAGGTCTGTAGGTCCTTTGATGTTGTCCTTGAATCTTTTATGACTTCCTGGATGAATCGACGCTGTGCTCTTGGAGGAATTTTGGAAGGTCGGCCATTTCTGTGCCGAGTTTTTCCATTTGGAGATAATGGCTCTCTCTCACTGTGTTCTTTAGAGTCCCAGAGCCTTTGAAATAGCTTTGTAACCTTCGCAGACTGATGTATTTCAATCACATGCTTCATCATTTCTGGAATTTCTTTCAACTTTCCCATAGTGTGTTACTCAGTGAGATCTTTTAATCAACTTCATGCTGTTGAAAACGTTCTATTTAAGTGTTGATGTGATTGAACAGGGTTTGCAGTGATCAGACCTGGTTGCGTGTCGTCCAGCTGATCCCCATTATCAATGCAGTTTCATAGATTTGAGGAATTATTAACTACAGGGACAAATACATTTTCACACAGGACCAGTTGGTATTGGATAACTTTTTTGCTTCAATAAATAACTTTATCATTTACAAACTATATTTTGTGATTACTCAGGCTGCCTTTGTTTTATCTTAGATTTAGTTTTAATTGCTGACACATACTTGACAAATACTTTTTTACAGCACTGTACAAAAAATGAAAGTCTCCTCAACGTTGTGCCCGCGATTTCAGACTGGATTCTGCCTCACTCGTTTCAGCTGTGATCAAAGCTTCTGCCTGTAATGAATAAATGTAAATGTAAGTCTCCAATCAGCAGATGTTTTCGCTATTCTCCATGTCAAGCTTGTCTCATTTAACCTAAACGTACACTTCTCTACAACACTGAAAAGCCCTGTGGCTAATCACATGCTCATTTCGTCTCTCCACACATAACCGTGCTGTAATCTCCAGCTCTGAGATTGTGATAAAGAGGCGACTATCATTTTAATCACAAGACGATGACACATGACATGCACGAATGCTGCCGCGG
>JAFFST010050669.1:32137-34637 GCA_022414735.1 Noturus placidus | reverse complement strand
CGTAAGCGAGGAATTTTTACGTTACAGGACTGCATTTTTTCCACAAACGTACGACGTGTAAACGATGCACGCCGTCTTTAAAAAACCGCACGCGTACGCGGAATCCTCACGTGTTTATAATGCTGAGTTTCCTCGCGGTTCGCTTCAGACGTGAGGCGCATTCCTCAGTGCTTGTATAACCCTTTAAGACGGATCGCGTGACCATTATTTCAGGTGCAACTTTACAGGCAGGACCCCAATAAACGCTCGAAACACCGACTGGAACTTGTAAACAGGAAAGTGTTTTATCTTTTCATGTCTTTCATGAATTATCTGAACAACCTCTAAACGCATGCAAGCCTAAGAGAGAAGACGTATCCGGAGCTGGTGCTACGATGTTTAACCGCTCACTAAATTTAGCACTGAGCAGACCACGAACGCCTCATTTCTCAACCGTCGAGTCGAGAGAGGAGATGCAGAGTGATAGTGACACGTCTTCCGATTCTCTCTCCCTCTCTCTCTGAACCTTTGCCAGCTCTCTCTCTCTCTCTCACACACACACACTCTCTCTCTCTCTCTCTCTCTGTCTCTGCTGAAATGAATAGGGATTTTCAAAGGATCTCAGAACAAAATCTCTTCCCAGACTTGGCCCATGACTCTGTTTCACTTTCTTCATTCGAGATCAGGCCCTACTTCAGCTGGGTTTATAAGTGAGCAAGGGGTGCTGGGAATTTAAATATACAAAAGAAAACCCTAAACCTCAAGTGGCTTAGACAAACAATTTACCATTTCTATGAGTCAGTGTACGAGGTCTGACTCCTCCATGACTCAGAACGCAGAATTCTACATTTTTGTATTTCCCCTTTTCTGAAAGGAAAGGAAAAAAAAAACAAAAAAAAAAAACAACCTGAAACGTCTTTCAACCTTCCTTTTGAAAACAGTCGCCTCGGGGAAAGCGGACATGAATAGCCATACTTGGCCTGGAGCTTTTTTTTAAAAAAAAAAAAAACATCTAAGACGTTAGCCGGTAGCCTGTAGAGCATCATAAGCAGGCCGCGGGGCGTCAGAGCGCTCTCCAAATCTGCAACTGGAGAGTGTTACGGGTCAAAATGGGCCCCTTGTGCTTGTCATGAAATATACATCTCTTAAATCGTTTCAGATTTGTTCTTTTTCCTCTGCTGCAGCAGTATAGTACAGAGGATTTCTTCTGTGGAGCAGGATCCAAAAACCTACTACTCCGCTAGTCCGCTACTAAGACAAAAACGGCCTTTCTCAGGCAAGATGTTAATCGTCACTAATTGCGAACATTTTCAAAGACTTGACGATGATGATGTGTATTAATTGTGTGGCAGCGTGAAGAAGGGTTTGTGAACAGAGTCTTCAGATCGGTTTTCAAGAATTTGACATCACTTAAAGGGTGAGACCGTGTTTGGGGGTGCCATTACTTTTACAACTATGTAGATAAAGTAAAGCTGAAAGACATTTTAAACCTAAGTAAAGTTTCCTTCAGAACAACAATGTATAGGTATGCTTCTTTCTTTCCTTCTTTCCTTCTTTCTTTCTTTCTTTCTTTCTTAAATAATTTGATTTATTTCTGGTAAACATTAATAAATTCTATGAAATGTACAGCATTTTGCCTGTCCCAGTCCACATTAATTACACTTTACATCGCGAGCTTGAAGCGTCCTTTTCTACAAGCCGCTCGTGGTAGATTATGAAAAGTGTACACTCTCGTTCGTTTACTTTATAACGTTAGTTAAACCCTGCTGCGTTCATGCTTATAAAATAGTTGGAATTTTCCAACAGGAAGTTGTCCATCATCCGAATTTCCTAGTGATCAAGGGAAGAAGAAAACCAAGTTCTCTCATTCTTATCGTTTTCGATGAAGCTGTGATATTACTTGCTGGAGTCACTTTGAAAGTATAACCCTGTCAAACAATATATAGTAATAAAAGTAAGAAGAAGAAGAAGAAGAAGAAGAAGAAGAAGAAGAAGAAGAAGAAGAAGAATTTCATGCGAAATATTAGAATGTTCTTAATGACATCGTGTTATTAGCATGCGTGCTAGTTATCAACATTTAGCATATTTGCTAACTCTGTGCTGAAAACTGTTCATTTCAACCTTGTTACTCAGGATTAAAAAGGAGCAAAAATGCACCAAAGAAAGCCTGTAGAACATACGACGTTGTTGCCAGATATGCGTAAAAACGTTCTTTTTTTTTTTTTTTTTGGAATGGTTGAATGCATGTTTTATATGATTCATTGTTGAAATATTGTTTTCTTAAATAAGCTTCGATCATATGCCTAAATGCTAACCCAATCTTGGAATCACCCTGAAGTACTGTAGATTACTTGTCTCAGTTTGAACTAATCCAGTAGACTTAATTAATTTGTTGGAAAAGAATTAAAGGAATACTCCAGCGCATTTCAAACTTAAACTCATCCAGCACAGCTAAGAAGAATTTTTTATATATTTACTTATCATAAGCAAAACCTCTAATGGAAGTGAGAAATAAGTGCTC
>JAFFST010050669.1:9493-32117 GCA_022414735.1 Noturus placidus | reverse complement strand
GGGGGGGGGGGGGGGGGGAGTTGTCCATTTTGGAATTTGTAAATGACCCTGTGAATCTATAGAGACTCCTTCACATGGAATAATTCGTGGTTATGTGTCACCAATAGGAATAGTAATTCTAGCTGGTTACTGTACTTAAGTATGATTTTGAAAGATTTCTACTTTACTCATGCATGATCGAAATGGAATACTTAAGTTAATTTACAAAAGAATATTTTTCCCTTTTTTAAATGGTGCTTATATAGCGCTTTTATCCAAAGTTCTTGACACTGTGTCTCATTCACCCATTCACACACACACTCACACACCAATGGTAGCAGAGCTGCCATGCAAGGCGCTAACTTGCCATCAGGGGCCACTTAGGGTTCAGTGTCTTGCCCAAGGACACTTCGGCATGTGGCGTCATGTGGGCCGGGAATGGAACCGCCAACCCTACGATTAGTGGACAACCCGCTCTACCACCTGCACCACAGCCTCCCCAGTCTTACTTAGTAAGATGTTGCCTTTTGTTCATGGATGTGTTCCCAATTTGTTCAAGATGAGGCTGTAAAAAGATCAGCCTGTAAAACTTCATCAAATCTAACGAAGTATGTTAGCTTTACGTTTTACGTTAGCTTAGCTAGCATAAGTAACTTTACGTCAGATACCAAGGTATTATGAATTAGCTTGAGAAATGAATATGTTTAGCTAGCTCTGTTATCAGCTAGGTATTGTTATGTGCCTAAGCATTCATTCTAACAATGTTATTAAGCATTAGCTAACCAGCAAGCCATATTCTAGGGTTGTGTGAGATAGCAGAATATCTTCCTCATGACTGATTGATTAGCGAACTAGCTAGCCATTTATTAATTTATTATTATTTTTTTTGCATCCAAACCTCATACTTTTACATAAGCACGGTTTCTCAGTACCGTTCCCAGTCATGGTCAGCAATAGAGTTAATAAATACCAGAAAATGTCAGGAAAGTGTAAATAATTGGTAGCGCATTCTGCTAACATTTTGGTTGAAACTCTAGACACAGAACTTTGGTAAGACTTTCTCATGTTTGTCTCATCATCACACATCCTAAGCGTATAAAGGTTATAGCTTCAAATTTACATGATGTACAGTCACATATTAGATATGTTATCGCTGACCCTAAAACAGACCCTAAACAGTCCCTTTAAATGTATCCTCACATAAGTTCTTCTCCCCCTTTCTTCTAATGTTTAGTCAGCTATTTCATGAGACCAGGCGTTCTGTAGTAGACGCTCAGTGGTGCAGGGAGGTTTTTTATTTTTTTCTCTTTAATGTTGCAGAGTTGAAAATGACTGGATTGAACAGTGTTACAGTCGCTGGCCACGTTTTGAGCTCTTGGCCTGCTCTGAAGGCCATTTACTGTGAGCGAGTGGCAGCACTCCAGCTGCTCCTTTTAAAACTGCTCCATTAAGGACAGACAGTGGCTAATTACGAGTGATTATCCTAACAGCGGAGACGATGAAGTATTTATTTAAATGCCACTGCTATTTTTCGACCAGGCGAGCCCGGAGAACGGAGAACTCCTTTAGCTTAAAACACAATTACTGGTGATTTCCAGACGAGAGCCATGAATATGTAAAGGAATGTAGTAAAAGTCCCATGATTCCTGTGGCCATGCCATGTCTATCCCACATTCAGGGCATGCACAATGAGGCTTCTATTAGAGTCGCGTCCTGTTGCATGGAAGCGTCGCTTATTAAATTAAACCCTGAGAACGAAAAAAAGAAAGAGTCAAATAGACAAGAACTCATGTAGACTGACAGAGAGAAACTGAAAATCTAGTACAATTAAAAAGACGTTGTGTGTTTATTTTTTATTTGACTGTATATTTACATTTCTATTTGATTAACAGATTTTTTTTTTCAAGTGAGACAGAACACAATTCATTGACTCCATCGAGATGCAAGTAGTCATGCACCAAAATTTCAGCTGCCGAAATGGCGTTTTCAGTTTTTGGCCAAAAAAGAAAAAATTTAGAGCGCATGGTGGCTTCGTGGTTATTACGTTCGCCTCACACCTCCAGGGTCGGGGGTTCCAGTTTTTATGTTCTCCCCGTGTGTTGGGGGTTTCCTCCGGGTACTACAGTTTCCTCCCCCAGTCCAAAGACATGCATGTTAGACTGATTGGCGTGTCTAAAGTGTCCGTAGTGTATGAATGTGTGTGTGAGTGTGTATGTGATTGTGCACTGTGATGGACTGGCACCCTGTCCAGGGTGTAACCCCGCCTTGTGCCCCATGCTCCCTGGGATAGACTCCAGGTTCCCCCGTGACCCTGAGAAGGATAAGCGGTATAGAAGATGAATGGATGGAGAAAAAATATGAGGGGAAAATATACGCCACCCCTCGGTGCACGCCGCTCGGATTTCGCTCTCGAGCTAGCCAGCGGTTATCATTACATCGCAACATTACTAGAGCCGTAACTTAAAGAACATTACTTTGACGTGGAGAAAAAGCAGCGTGCACGGGACACGATACAGGCAGAGCTGGAGGTGACGAACGCGTCTGCTGAAGGATCGAATCGCAGCACAGACCAACGCGTGCCAGAGAAACGAGTGCGTACGAGCTATGAGACACAAACTCCCTGGCTTTCTGACATGTTTGACGAGATTCTACAGGAAAGCGCCCCGATCCACAGCAGCGCCACAACAGCTACGCGTTCCACTGGATCTCACACAGGTATTTATCCGCCTCGAGCACCAGCACGGAGAGCGAGAGACTATTCACTGCAGCATCTCATGCTCGTGATGAGAAGAGCAACAGAAAACCGAGCAACTTTTGTTCTCGAAGTCAAACCTGACACTTTTGCTTAAATAGAAAGCAGTCCAGTTTGCTACATGTACAGCAAGGACATTAAAATTCGTGAAGCGGTGTAAAAAAACTTTCTTCTCGACTCGAGGCTGCGTCTGACGTTTCCAGTCTGAGGATGGTTTCAGTTCTATCGCTGCGGTTTCGCACAGTAATCGTTCATTACAGTGGAAATACGTTTACACGAACAGAACAGAGGCCTAGTTCGTTACTTGACTACTGTTTTTACATAATGATAGTTTTCTAGAACTTTCCATTATCTGGATAATCGGATAAAAAACAAAAATCTGTTCAATTTGTTTGTCGCAGAACTGAATGAAGAATAATATATTTAGACTTGGTTTTGTTTTGATGTGTTCATTTCAATCAACATGTGATCATTTTAGCGGCTTCCCGTCCTCACGGGGTTTAGTTTGAGAGTGTGACAGGCTTCTACAGCATGTTATAGGCCATTGATTATTTTCCAGAAGACGTTTTATTCTTCATTCCCCACAGCAATTTACCAGTCATTACACCCTAATAATGATTAAAACCAATGGCACCATTTTGAAACTGCATTTAATATTGTGGAACGTCCACGAAACATCTTACTTCCTGCTTTCTCTTACGTTACGGCAGCTATAAACAGCCTTTCCTTCGCCAGACTCTTTCTTTCTTTTTTCTCGCGGTTACGACGACAAAAATAAACCGAAGCTTGTCATGTTACAAAGAAAACGTAAACACCTCTATCTCCTTTTCTTGCGTCGGAAAACCTAGTGAAGATCAAAAAGCTCTGACACTGGAGACTCCTTCCATAAACGTCACGCAAATGTCTCCTTATAGGAAATTCCACTTCCGCTTTCTGGAAATCAGTTCGTTATTAGTGTTAGATGACGTTGATGCAGACGAGTCCCGAGAAGGAGCCGTTACTATAGAAACAATACCGTATTCGAACGAACGCGTTCATATAAATCTCTGAATTGTCCTGCAGCCGAACTACTATTACTGCACTCAGTCTGAGCAGTCATAATTCGAGAATTCGAGAGCAGAGCGCTGGCGTAGAATGTTTATAACATAACGGACAATGTGTGGACGCACAACGCAAGCGACGATGTACACCACAAAAACGTTCTCCGATTGAAGGTCTTTCCAACCAAAGGTTCCTAGAATGTTCTGGAAAAATCGGAACTGTCCTAGGAATTAGCTGGGAATGTAAAACCAGCTCAAATAGTGTTTTCTCTCGAATTACATCCGGTAAACTCCTGCCTTTTAACTGTGTCTTTACGATCATCTCAGTGTTCATCAGCTGAACATCTCTCTGAGAGCAGCATCTGTTAGTTCCATCAGCCCATCCTCTTCTCCCAGGCCACCATGAGTCACAAAAAACACTGATTCTCAGGACCTACGCTCCGTCTGCTGCCTACAGACAAATGTCCTGATAAATAAATAACGACACCCAGTTGACTGTACCCTCCTACATACAGCACACACACACACACACACACACACACACACACACACACACTGACCGAATCTGCCTATAATCCCACAGTATTATCACACCACATCACTCAGGCCATGTGCTCATTTCTAGCCATGTGGTCATACACTGCAGGACCCAGAGTTTCCTTCGTTATTTTTAAAACATGTTCCCTTCACGGTTTGTGCGAATTTGGACGAAATCCTCTTCTGGCACTCCTAAAAATGGAGATCCATTTCAGCCGGCTAACACAACAGGCCTTCTGAGAACGTGTTCACAGCCCAGAAGTGGCTCATTAAAGCAACAGCACTGTGGCACAGGCACACTCTACACCAACGGCGCTGAACTGTGAGGCTAAGAGAAAATGTCATTAATGATTGCTGTGGAGAATTGGATTGTTAGTAATGTAGAAACCTTCCAAGACTGATTTACAATGAGTTATACGATTGTTAAAACTACTGCACACAAATAAATCTGTCCCTAGAGCTGAATCTTTTCCAACTGAAACAAAAATGAAGAAAAATAATGCATGAAAAAAATCAAAATAATACAAATACAGTATACGGACACTGAACATCAAATATTCAGACTTTTTTTTACTCTTTTTTTACTCTTTCTAAAGCTGTATACACTGCTGTATAAGCCCTGATTTTTTTTTCTATTATTATTATTATTTTTTTTTTTTTTTTTTTTTTTGGCAATTATAAAAGGGGAAAAATAAACACATTTCTTTACACACTTTGAAACATTTATCACTTCTTACTCAGATTTCTAATTCGACAGAATATAACCTGGACCCATTTCAGAACATTTTAACTGAAATGTTATTATGGAAGCTGAAAAATGTTTAACATGTTGTAGTTTTGTTGTTTTTTTTAAATTAAAGTTGTGGTAAATTATACAGTACGAACAATCCTTAAACCCGATCCGACGATCAGAGATGTTACAATAATCATGAACATGAAGGGACTGCCTACTTTTTCAAATAATAATAATAATAATAATAATAATAATAATAATAATAATAATACCACCCCAATTCCAAAAACGTTGGGACAGTATGGAAAATAAATATAATAAAATCAAACAGGAGTGATGTGTAAATGTACCTTAACTTGTATTTAAACCAAAACAAACAAACAAACAAAAAACATATAAAGACAAGGTATTTGGTGTTTTATCTAATCAACTGCATTGTTTTTTGAACATAAATGTTTATTTTGAACTTGATGCATGCAACATGTTCCAAAAATGTACCCTAACCCAAACCCTAGGACTAATAGCGATGTGACAAGAGGATGATGTGAAACAGGTGAGGCAAACGTCTAACCATAATATATAAGGAGCCTCCAAAAAAGTCCTAGTCCTTCAAGAGCAAGGATGGGTCGAGGCTTGGCAATCAATTGCTGTGACATACAACGCCAATTCCGAAAAAGTTGGCTAATAAAAACAAAGAAGAGTGTAAATGTGCTTTGACGTATAAAGATAAGGTATTTGATGTTTTACCTAATCAACTGTATAGGTAAGCGTTTATTTTTACATTGATTCAAAGTTGGGACCGGGGCAGTTTAGGACTAATAGTGATGTGAGAAGTTGAAATAAGAAGTTGATGTAATGTGATGAGCCACCAAAAAAGTCCTAGTCCTTCAAGAGCAAGGATGGGTCGAGGCTCGCCAATCTGCCTACATATGCGTCAGTGAATAATCAAACACTTCGAGAAGAACATTCCCCAAAGATAAATCGCTAGGACTTTGGTCATTTCACCCTCTACACTGCACAATATAATTGAAAGATTCAAGGAATCCGGTCAAATCTCGGTGCATAAAGGGCGAGGAAAAAACCCCTTCTGAATGCGTGTGATCTCTGATCCCTCAGACGTCACTGTCTTAAAGACCATCATGAGTCTGTAATTTATATCCTGACATGGGCTCGGGAATACTTTGGCAAACCTTTGTTAGTCGACTCCATTCGCCGCTGCATCCACAGATGCAAGTGAAGGCTTTACTATACAAAGCAGAAGCCATACATCAACACTGTCCAGAAGCTCCGCCCACTTCTCTGGGCTCGGTCTCATCTGAGATGGACAGTAGCACAGTGGAATCGTATTTTGTGGTCCGATGAGTCGACATTTCAAATAGTTTTTGGACAAAACAGCCGTTGTGTTCTCCGGACCAAATAGGAAAAGAACCATCCAAGCTGTTATCAGTGTTAAAAGCCAGCGTCTGTCCTGATATGTGGGTGTGTCAGTGCCCATGGTATGGGGTGTGTCAGTGACCATGGCATGGGTAACTCACACATCTGTGAGGGCATCATTAATGCAGAGAGAAATGTACACATGTTGGAGCAGCATATGCTTCCATGCAGAGCAGAACCACATTCTTCTGGGATTACAAGCGCATGGTTGCATAAGCAGAGAGTTCGGGTGCTAGTATGGCCTGCCTGCAGTTCTGACCTGTCTCAGATTGAGAATGTGTGGCACATTATGAAGCGCAGAATGAAGCAACGAAGGCCCCCTACAGTTACACAGCTGATGAAATGCATAATGGATGAATGGGGGAAAATTCCACTTGCTAAACTAACCCAACTGGTGTCTTCACTCAGCGTCCAAATGCTTAATAAGTGTTATTAAAAAACAAAAGGTGATTCTACATAGTGCTAAACAGTCGACTGTCTCAACATTAAAGTTTCTAAGTAGAGTCATGGTTATGCCAGAATTATGCCAGAGATGAACTACATTTCCCATCAGCCATCATATTCCAGCCATCATTCCCATCAAATCACATGACCGATTGCACCTGTTCCACGTTTTTGGTTTCATTTAACATTAGAATTTAAGTCAGGTCTTGTACAGCACTCAGGGTCTAGCTTTGGTCATCTGTATTATTAGCTTTGAACCTGACTTGCTCATGTTATTGCCTTTGTTTCTTTTTATTTAAGTTTCTGGTGTCTCACATAAAATAACCAAAATCTGCAACTGCACCCGCCTCCTCTACAGAATAGTGACACCAGTAAAACAGTGTCATGGTACAACAAAACACTACACCCATCACTACCGGTTCTGAGTAGAACTTGTGTCTGAGTTAAAAGTGTTAGAGTTTTCTCGAGCATTTAAACCGATGTGTGTTTTCAATAATACATTTTTTTTCACTCAAATATCTGGACCATTCTGTATTAAAATCTGACTAATATATGGTGTCTGTGGCTCAGTCGGTAGAGCGGGTTGTCCACTAATCCACTAATCGTAGGGTTGGTGGTTCGAATCCCGGCCCGGGAGATCCCATGCCGAAGTGTCCTTGGGCAAGACACTGAACCCTAAGTTGCCCCGATGGCAAGCTAGCACCTTGCATGGAAGCTCTGCTACCATTGGTGTGTGAGTGTGCACTTGTAAGTCGCTTTGGATAATTTGGATTATTTTTCTCCCATTTTCTCCCAAATTTGGCCGCTGCCTTTTTCACGCGTTCCGATGTACAGGACTGCCTTTGCTTCATCCTTCAAACTGTTGCTCATGCTATGTCGCAGGGCACTCTGAGTTTAACAGCCCACATATATGAGCACACAGTCGCCTACGACTGGCTAATGTCACTCTGATTGCCGATAGACAGAATCATCTTCTGCTGCACAACTCAAGAAGAGAGCCTACCCTGACTTTTTTCTTTTTAACATACAGTTGTCCAAGCGGACACTGTGGTGTTACAGATACCACTGCACTTCCTCACTTCCATCCTTGCGTAGCTTATGGATTTCCTCCAGGTCCTTCGGTTTCTCTAAATTGCCCCAGGTGTAAATAATGCCCTTGTGTATTCTCACCTTCCACTCAGCAGTCCCGGAATAGACTCCAGATCCACTGGAGTGGATCCCCATGGATCCCCTATCCCCATGTTGTAGGATAAAGCGGACACTGTAGATGAAAAACAATTGTACAGATCCAGCCAAGTCGCAAACGCAGTCGCTGGACAATGATGATAAATGACATCATATATATGACTACCATCACCAGTCAGACAAAGTACCCCGTCATATAAAAAAAACTGATTTGATCTGAACATCACAAGAGAACACATTCACATGTATCCCCAACTTCAAAGGTCATTTGATACAGTGACTAATTCCCTCAATGAGGAACAGCTGGAATTTACAGTTCTCCTCCAGATGTGGTCATGGCCTACACATATATATAGAGTGAATTTCCTCTCAGAACGCGGCGAGGCTTCGGATACTCCTGAAAGAGGCCGGAATGATCTAATGCTATACATATGCTGCGGGTATGAAAGCAATCCGCTTTCTCATCAAGGGCTATCGAGAGCTTAGTGTTGTGGTGAACACGTAGATAAGTACATTCTCATGGACATGATTGGACGTCTGGTTCCCTTGGTTATGAAGGGGTTTTACAGGGGGCCTTGTCTTATTTGGCCATGTCTGGAGCCCTTGGTTTATGAATGAAGCCACTGCATGCTCGTACTGTTCGTGTTTCACGAGCTGGGACACTGCGAGGCAAAACAGGTGATTTGCATTCGAAACAACTCTCGCTCTCTTTCTCTTTCTTTCTCTCTCCATCTGTCTCCTTTCCCTTCCAGGCTAATGTTTTCTTTCCATCTGGATAAAGCGTGTGCACCTGTGGATCACAACACACCCACATGCGCGCACACACACACACACACACACACACACACACACACAAACAGCGAGCTCTGAGAAGCAAAGAAAATATGACATCCAACAAATATCAACAGGAAAACAGTATGTTCATGCACAGAACACACACACACACACACACACACACACACACACACAGATGTAGTCTTCAGGCTTCAGCCACTCTCCGGCCAACAACTCGGCTCTACCAGCTTAATGATCCGCAACTGAACATCTGAGTGAACGCGAGTCCGCCTATGAAGTGCAAGGCATGAAAACGGCCTTGTTCCAATTATTATAGTTGTGCGATAAAGCCTGCAAAATGCACTCCATCCTCAGGTCCAGGAGACCGACTCCACTTTGAGGCGAACGCACATTTTCTCGTATGATCAATATAATCTGACATGATAACGGCGCAATGCATCACAAAGAGGAACCGAGCAGCAGTGAGGTCACGTTTCTTATCGTGGCTTTTCAGGTTGGAGCTTCAAAGTGCACTTGTTCGAGTCCAGATAATAACAAGCAGGTTTGACAATGCATACGACGTTGAATTGAGAGGTCAGACGAGGAGACTCCGTATTCATCCCTTTTATAAAACGGCCGCCATCTTTGTCCATGTATTTGCGATTCATTTATGCACTGGGAATATCATCAATACTGCGAATAGAATCTATATTTGAGATTAAACACCATGTTATCACGTTGAGCCAGCAGAGCTAAGCCAAGACAGATTATTTGCTGTTAACAAATATATTAAAGTGGGGGGGGCTTACTGGTTAGCAGGTTTGCCTCACACCTCAGGTGAGGCAAGGTTGGGGGTTTGAGTCCCGCCTCTGCCCTGTGTGCACAGTTTCTCCAGGTACTCCGGTGTCCTCCCCCAGTCCAAAGACATGCGTTGCAGTCTGATTGGTGTGAATGAGTGAATGAGAACCAGTGTAAAGCGCTTTGGAACCGCTAAGGTTAAAATAGTGTTATATAAGTGCAGACCATTTATCATTCACCATTGAACTTCAACTCATACATTCCATTCGACATTATCCATCCACTTGCACCTTACAGAAGAGTTAAATGTGAAGAAACAATAGCGCATGCACACAATAGCATACAATGCTCTGTCTTATCGTGCGACTCTTCCGTCCGAATCAGCGCTCTGTAAATGGACACGTTCATCATGTCTGCTGAAAAGCACTTCTGTTCAATTCTCCAAATGAAGGCATAATTCGAGTGTGCCTGTGTTGGGTTTTGTAATTTGCACGCTGACAGTAATGTAATGCAGAGGGTGCTGCGGCGTGCCAGTTTGTCTCGGTGCCAGGCGGGCTGGCACTCGGGCCACTTAACCGTTTAGAGCGCTGGCACGAGTCCTGCTCGATCTCTCTTCGAGACATCTTTTCATGAGACGACAGACTGGCATGCAGGACGAGCTCGGTACGAGAAAGCTGTTTATTTGAAATCCTTTTCCAAAAGGCTATTTTATTCTCGACCTCTCCAAAGCAGCCAAGCATACCAGAGCTCATTTAAACTCGGAAAAGGGACACTCGGTACGCTTTTTAATTTACTCACCGCACTTATCCGTTTCACCTCTAACTCTGTTCTGAAGTGTGCCTCCGCCTTGTCTTGTAATTAGCGCCATAAATCCGGGTTGAATTTATTACCACATTGCTAGTCTCCAAGTCTTGTTCGGCTTGTTCTTTCTGTATAATAACGTACAGTATTATACAGATGACGATATATATCTGAGGGCGATGTTTCGTGTCCACCACATCCGGTATTAATACATTTATGGCAGGTACATAAATAAATAGCAACGCCGATATATAGCTGCACTTAGTCTCTGGCTGCTGCTGCTTTCAGCCTTGACCAGAGTCAAGCGCAAAGTGCCTACAAATTTTGGACCAGTCGATGTGTAGCGAACTGACCGGAGAGTGAATGAACCAATGAGAAGGACTGACTACGTCTCTCAGATATAACCTTACCTCGACCCATATAGCAGGTCCACTTCACTCTGAAGATGTAATGCTGAGCACAAGCCATGGAGAATAAACATGAAAGTAATCAAGAGGAAACATTAAAACGTTTCAGCGCACCAAAGCTCGTCAGGCTGCACTCTATTAAACACACTCACGAGGAAAAAACCTGGTCATGCAGTTATGACGGTCATGAATTTCCTTTCCAGTGTTGTTTTTTTTTTGCGAATGCAGACTCCTGAAGCCCTTCTTTTTAAAAAGCCTCCACAAAAGGCTCAGCCTCTATAACATGACCGGGACAGCTTTAGACTACAGTCTGCTAACTGTATTCTCTAAGCTTGTCATCTTTCAGCAGGGCCTAATCTCCGTCCTGCTCAATTTCCCACAGGGCAGAGGCCTATTCGATTACACCGATTGTGCCCTTATGATAACACCAGCTCTCAGCTGTGCACGTGAGAGTTCAGAGAAGAACCTGTTGGAGAGTGCGAGATGAGGGATGGCTGGGAAACCGAGAGCACCGGACTGTGCGGTGATGCCTCCAGTGAGGTGATAGCTTTTGACATGTGCGTTTCAGCAGCTACGGGACACATGAAAAGACGGCCCCCGAGAAGGCAGGGCTGCGAGGATTATGGCCAGCCGAGTGATCACCGCTCAGGACGGAAAGACTGAAAGGTGCTTTGGTGTCGGCGTCTTGGGTCACGCTCTACAGATCATCATTTCATATCCAAATGGAGGCCTCGGTGTGTCAGATTACGCTGACCTCAGATTACTCACTTCCCCGCTTTGACCAGGACACGGTTCCCAAGAGTCAAAGTGTCAGCAAATTCCTTTTTTTTTTTAAACGCTTCAGACAGTGCTGACAAAAAAAAGAGGGGGACGGGGGGACACACCTCTGACACTAGTTACCATCTCGCCCTCCGAAGCCTGTGAAAGCTTTGCGTGAGCATGTGACAATATGGTAACACATAACCGTATCTTTCATTCACACTGCCTTTATCGAGTCAGTTTGAATTTGCATCTCTACCCTTTGGATTAGTGAACGCACCAGTGCTACTGAAAAGGGGTGTGGCTGTACAACAAAGCTCTCTAGACTTCATTTATCACAATATGTGAATGGTGCCTTCAGGGCTGTGTCCTCATGGAAATAAAACACTCCGGGCTTTAGGGGAGGGCAGGGCACAGCAGGGCAATGACCCCTGGGATAAAAACAGGTGTTACATGGGAAAATCTGAATCTCTTAGACGCAATATCTCAGGTGTGTGTGTGTGTGTGTGTGTGTGTGAGAGAGAGAGAGAGAGAGAGCGAGAGAGAGAGAGAGAGAGAGATAGAGAGAGAGAGAGGGAGAAAGAGAGAGAGAGAGAGAGAGAGAGAGAGAGGGAGAGAGAGATAGAGAGAGAGAGAGAGAGAGAGAGAGAGAGTCTTGTTCAGTGCAAGAGATGGGACAAGATCTATCAGCAGATCACGCCCGTGAGCTGTATAGTTATAATTATAATTATAACCTTACTAAATCACTATATGACATCAGAATACATTTATCCAAAGTGGCTAACAAGTAAAGTCTATTTCACGTATTCAAGAGCAGTCAAATTTCTTCAAAAGATGAAAATCATCTTAATGACATAAAGGTATTTGAATGCATTTGAATAGCTTAAAATTTGGAACATGAGCTGTAGAGGTTTCATTCGAACATGTTATCATTTCTATAGTAAAAAGAATTCCCAAAGAGAGTAAACAGATTAAAATAAAATAAAAAATAAAAAACCCCGTAACCATTCACAGTGGTGGACTTAGCATTAGGCAAAAGTAGGCAACCGACTTGGGTCCCCAGAAGCCAAGGACCCCTTAAAAATGGCAAATGACAGATTTTAAACTCTTAATGCTAAACATTGTATGCTAAATTTTTAAATAGCCATGTTAAGGCAGTGGATAAATTGTTGGTCTACTGCTTCTAAGAAGGTCGTGAGTTCCAACCCCAGCACAACCAAGCTGCCACTGTTGGGCCCTCATGCAAGGCCCTTAACCCTCAATTGCTCAGATGTATAAATGAGATGAATGTAAGTCAGTCTGGATAAGGGCGTCTACCAAATACTGTAAATGTAATGTTAAAACACTGAAATGACGACCCCAATCGTATATTCTGCCTCAAGGCCCTAAATCCACCGCTTTCTATTGATACAATGACGTTTTCTCTAAAGAGCTTTACTTAGCATTTATCGAAGGAGTCTTCAGTGTCATCACTTTGTGAAAACTGGTGATAGAAAGATGTAGCTGCTACGATGAGTGTTTTAGATTGTCTACAACATGGGTGTCCGATCTTATCCGCAAAGGGCCGATGTACGTGCAGGTTTTCATTCCAACCAATCAGGAGCCACACCTGAGTCTACGTGTTTAATCAGCTAGATTCAGGTGTGGCTTCTGATTGGTTGGAATGAAAACCTGCACGCACACCAGCCCTTTCCTGTTCTACAACGTCAAATATAACCATATATGGATCAAACAAAATGCACATAAATAAAAACATCGAAATAAATATTGGTGAATTGCTGTGGCATACAAGGAATAACCCCCTTCAGGATGTGCTGTTATTGGACAAGAATCAACGTCAACGTGGCAATAGTCATTTTTACGAAAGATCGAATCGTTTCCATGGAGTGCAGTAAAAGGCGTTTTTTTTTTTTTTTTTTTCATTCTACAAAGTGAAGTATGTAAATGATGACAACAACAGAACAGAAATGGGTAACATTTAAGGCAATTAACATTTAGGGCTCGTCTCTGTTTTCGAACGGAGACGCCGCAAATCAACGTTCACGACAACAACAAAAAAATTAATAAAGAGAGGGAAAAATGATACCAAACTGGCATTTGTAACATCACATAGAGTCACGGAAATGTCAACAAACAAGGAGGTGGAAAAAAAACCACAACTCTCCAATAAAAACGACAATAATACATGGACGGAAAGTTCCGGTACCTGGTTTTCCGAAACAGGAGACGTGCCAGGTGTTACCGAGAGAGACTTTTCCGACAGGAAGAAACCGCTCCCTTAGGAAACGTACACACCTCGGGTTTAGGCGCTAATTAAAGAAAGGCTCTCTGGTTTGCACTACAGAACCGACGTTCAGCTTATCGCTGATTTTACATTTTAATTACTGTTTAATTATAAACAATCTGATGATTATATTAGTTCAATAGTTGACTAAAATGTGTTTTTTTCCCCCAGCTCACTCGGCGTGACCGGATTTTTAAATAGCTGCATGACAAAACACTCATTATGTACAAAGAGCACAAAGCGCTGTAAAATTAACCTCATTTCTCCCTCAGCTCACAGCTGAACAAAAGCCGCATGGGCTCTGAATGCCAACAAGCCAGATGCCCCACATCACGTTTCCCCAAAGACGTCATGTGCAGCGGAGAAAAGCACCACATGCCCTGGACCCATTGTGTGTTCTCCTCCCACAGGCCCCCCAGAGCAGTTTAACATTACACACACACACACACACACACACACAACACACACACACACATACATACATACACAACACACATAGACACACATGCGCGCATGTGCACACACACACTCTCTGTCTCACTGCAAAAAAAACAAAACATACACACTCTGAAGTGGTCTTGGTTGCCATACGGTCAAATTTATTTGGCTACCACTTTTTTGTGACACAAAGTTACCACACACACACACACACACACACACACACACACACACACGCGCATGGTTATATGGACTTTGTTAGCACATATGAGTCAGCTTTAGCGTGCTACTATAATGCATGCAATTTTTACACACACACACTCCTTTGAAGTGGTCTTGGTTGCGACACATGAGTCAGCTTTATTCAGTTATTACAATGCCTGCAATTTCTACACACACACACACACACACACACACACACACACACATTATTATATGTACTTAGACATGACCAGCTCTCCACTACTTACACACATGTTAGTATGTCACTACTGTACCCATGAACCAATCACTGATCACCATTATTATCAACAACCAATTACTGATCACCATTATTCTCAACAACCAATTACTGATCACCATACATTGCTACAACCAATCACTGATCACCATCAAACCCAGAGTAGCCATGGGGAGAATTCCCAGTGCGCCGCTCTGTCCGCTCATAAATTGGGCCGGCGGACTCACTTTTCTTCCCTTTGTTTCTTTCACACACACAGACAAACGTATCTGTCTTAAGTTACTGTGTGACTGATAACTGAGCTGAGTAACCTAGATTTGATCTGAAATCAGCACTTGATCAGACATGAGCAGAGATGATTTTCTGTTGTCAGAGCATCCTCTCTCTCTCTCTCTCTCTCTCTCTTTCTCAAACACAAGCACGTGTACCCAGGTCGTTGCCATGGAGATATAAATAACCGAAACCATCATTTAATGCTGTGGCGTGAGTTCGTGAGAGTGAGCGAATGGCGGGAAGGATAAAGTGGATGGTAAAAAGATGCCAGGAGGAGCTGAAGGAGAAATCCTCCTGTCTATAGACAATGCCACAGTAATAAACACAGTTGCAGAAACCAGTGCACTGCTTGTTGATGCTGTAGGGCTTTCCCATTTTCAGTTCTGAGTGGAAACCAAAACTTCAATGGTCGAAGGCCACTGAAGGGCTTTCTTTCTTTCTTTTGAGATGCATATTGATTTTCCATTTAGTTTTTGATGACTGCTTTGCACTCTTCAATGTCGAATGCAAACATTTTCCCCCTCATAATGTTACAGTTGCATGTTTTGTAGTAGAAAAGTTTCATAGAATTGATTTTATTATTTTATTTATTAAATTGAAAGGGATATAAAACACAATACTGCAAAAAAGTATATTTCTTTTTTTGTTTGAATGCTGGGATAGGCTCCAAGTTCCCCCCGTGACCCTGAAATGGAGTAAGTGGTTGAAGATGAATGGATGGATGGGCAAACCATCAGGGGGTTTTGGGGGGAGCTGGACTCTTTGTAGCAGAAAACGTAGTAGACTAAGTGATTTGTTATTCATATTCATGGCCGTATTTATATTCTTGATATTTCTAGTTGAAACAGCTCAGGAATAAATATAACAGGAGAGAACGAACAGATCTGTCACTTCAATTATACAGGTTCTACCCTGCTGATAGGAGGTTGGGGGGGTTGAGGGTGGCCATTAGACTCCCAGGTTGAAAATGGGTCCCACTCCGGCCCTGATCACCATGGTCCCAGCTATAGATCCATTGTATTGAGCACAAAGAACTAATGAAGCCTTTCCGAGCAATTAGAAATATGTGTTTTGCATGGTTATGGTATGAATACTGTATATAACATACACACACGGGTTACACAGAGCAGAGGTCCTGATTACTGCACTTGAGTCAGCTCCCACTTCCCTGGCTCACATCAACTACACACACACACACACACACACACACACACACACACACACACACACACACACACACATACAAACAGACATACGCACACCAAGCATTACCAGACAATGTTAAATGCTCGCGTGACACACAGGCCAAATTGTTGAGACACACACACACACACACACACACACAACAACAACATTCTTTCTCACTGCAGTTGGAGCACTGGGACTGACACTACACTATGTCAACACTCAGTTTGCATTTAATCTACATTTGTGTCTCAGTGACGTAATGTGCTCACTTTGATTCTCTTTCCTGAGTCCCTGCTTTGTTTCTGTTTTGCACTCTGATTAGTCGACATGCAGGTGTCTGCAGGAGTGACGAGCGAAAGTCATTTTGTTAGATTTCATATGCGCAACATTGTAGGACACATGAAGCTCTCACTGAAGATGTTCATGAAAGATGATGTAACTTTATTCCTGCTAGCTAGCTAGTTATCAAAACAATATGACATGTTTGGGGGGGCATGTTTAGTGGTTAGCGGTTAGCACGTTTGCCTCGCACCTCCAGCGTTGCGGGGGTTGAATCCTGCCTCCTGGAGTTTGCATGTTCTCCCCGTGCTTCAGAGGTCTCCGCCAGGTACTCTGGTTTCCTCCCCCAGTCCAAAGACAAAGACGTTGGAGGCTGATTACCATCTCTAAATTGTCAGTAGTGTGTGAATGGGCGTGTGAATGTGTGTGTGATTGTGCCTTTAGATGGGTTGGCAGCTTGTCCAGGGTGTCCCCCACTTTGTGCCTTGAATTCCCTGGGATAGGCTCCAGGCACCCATGTGACCCTGAGTAGGAAAAGCGATAAGGAAAAGGGATAGATAGATACACATGACAACAGTATATAGATAAAGTCAACAAAGGCACAGCCAATGAGATAGGCAAGCATTTCAGAAGTGGAATCAGAAAGTGTTTATCAGAAGATCACGAATTCACAAGTGTGGCCAGAAGTCCAGTTGGTCCTGCTCACTATGCAGGAAGAAGTTTCGCCTCTGTCAATCCAAGTGAGAATAGTGACTCTATTAAGAGGACAGTTTCCATCTCCTCCAAACGTGTGTTAAAGATGGTTGCAATTTTTCCTCTTGCCTTGTTCCAGTCTCCAAAGGACGTCAAGGAAATTAAGAGCTGTTCTGATTCTGCAGGAGGTGATACACACTTCTCAGGTTGATAAGAGCGTTTTTGGGACAGGGAGTAAATATTAACCGCATGGTGTATCCCTGCTGTTGTACGTCACTGTGCTGTTATCCGATATAAGCAGCGAGTGGAGGCCTTCTGTCTGCGTGCCCAGTTGAGACCGCCAGCCCCCAGATGCTGTACCCAACCTGCCAACTTCGCCAGCCAGCCCTCTAATTGATACCAGTCAGCGGGGGCCTAGTCAAGGGCATCTGGGCTCGCTTTTGGTCCCTGAGGCCACCGGAGAGAGAAAGACGCAATCCAAACCATCCTCCATCATCGCCTCTACAGAGCCCGCCAGGCACCCAGCTGGCAGCCATTACTATAGCACACAGTCATAGCTCAGTGTAGACATACAGAGTCACACAGAAAGCAAAACGGGCACTGATTCATGTACACGCATGCATCATAGAGAGAAGCAGGAGGCAGCGGCTGAGCACTGGTTGCGATGTCTGATAAGATCGAGCCTGATCTGCCTGCTGGTTTGGATCAGAGCAACATTTTCCTACGTTCTGTCTCACCAGCTGTTCTCGACGTCTTACTCCAGAAAGAAATCTCTCAACAGTGTAATTCTCAATTACTGTATGCCACATCCAATGCAGTCCTATCAATCGCTGTCAAAGCAGGAGCAGCCTGTACGTCTGTATTAAACCAGCTGCACGCTTTTGGTCTTACAGGAAATAAGCACCTTGTCTGGCATGCTTTGTGTCTCCAACTGAGCAGATCCATATTAAGCTGGTCTACATGTGTGTGTTGTCATCAATTACCTAAATGTCCCCTCAATTCTATACAGTCCCATATGGACTTCCGGAAACATAACAGCATGTCTGCCATCCCCAAGAACCGACTGCTAAACATCACAGCTGCAGCTGATTCTTACCAATCAGCCAATCATGTGGCGGAAGAAATGCATAAAATCATCCAGATACATGTCAAGAGCTTTATTTTATGTTCACAGCAAACACCAGAGCAGGGAAAAGATTATCTGATTTGACTGTAGCTTGGTTGTCGGTGCCAGATATACTGTAGAAGTATTTCAGAAATTGCTTAGGAAATCTCCTGGGATTTTCACACACCGCAGTCTCCCGAGCAGTGGTCACCAACCCTTGAGATCTTCCTTGAGATCTACCGTCCTGCAGGTTTCATCCCCAAACAAAATCTAACGCACCTGTTTTAGCAGATCATGAACTTCTTAAGGCAATGATTAGATGATCATGTGGGAACGATTATGGTTGGATTATCTCCAAGAGCAGGGTTGGTGACTAATCCTCTAGAGTTTACACAGAATGGTATGAAAAGCCAAAAACGTACATGGAGCATCAATTGTGTGGGTGGAAATGAGAGCGATCAGAAGAGATGACTGGTATGAGCTGATAGGAAGGCTACGTTAGCTCGAGTAACCACTCTTTACCACGGTGTTGAGTAGAAAAGCATCTCAGAACGCACAACACAACAAATCTTGAGGCGGATGGGCGACAACCGTAGAAGACCACATTGGGGTTCAGTCCTGTCAGCCAAGAATGAGAATCTGAGGTTACATGGCTACAAACTCACCCAAACTGGCCAGTTGAAGACCACAACATTCTCCCAACCTTCAAGTGCTCAGTTTTGTTCAGTAATACATTTTAATGGTTGGCAAATTGCTGTCGTATATGATGAATTAAACACTTCAGGACATGCTGTTATTGGAAAATAATCTACTTTAAGATGTTGTTACTCCACTTTGCATGGAGCTGTATCACACCACCCTGTCACGGATTATTTAATCCGTGTATTTAATCCAATAATGATAATAGATTTTGGACTTCTTGGGGTTTAACTGACCTCATTCGAGACCCACAGGAATGTACAAATATGACCACCAGGCTGTCTCTCTCTCTCGCTTCAGTATAATCAGATCCATAATAGAGATATAGATATTTCATAAACCGTTCCATAACTCTTTACAGCAGGAACAGCGCCATTACTTGTATTACTAACTGGGGCCAGAAGTGCCTCATATCTTGGTCTTTGGAAGCAGCCGTGCACAGAGGAAAAGCAGCAGTTATGCTGTTATTGTTATTGGATGAGTGTCATATCAGTTTGTTTCCAGCTGCTGCTGAAACAAATCTTCCAAATCCCTCAGAGACCGTCGCAGGCTTCGCAACTTCAGCAAGCGGGGTAATTAAAGCTCTCTGCATCTGCCTCTCGAACTTACATGCACCTCCTGCCATGTCTCTTTCTCTGCATCTCTCCAACTGTGCCTTAGACTTCATTTGTGTGTGTGTGTGTGTGTGTGTGTGTGTGTGTGTGTGTGTGTGTGTGTGTGTGTTTGTGAAGAGAAAAGCCCGGTGTGTGTGTGTTATTTGAGTGATGGCTTTCGTTAATGACCCAGTTCAACTGCAGGCATTAGAGACCGCAGAAGAAAGAGAACATCTCTCCCAGCTCCCATATATCGCCTTAATAATTATTACTGGAACTAATTAAGAAATCCAATTAATATGGCTGAAACAGTGTATGAGAGAGAGAGAGAGAGAGGGTGCGACCAAGGGTGTTCCATGGCAAGATTTCAAATTTGTATCCATAAATTGGATAGTGAGGGATGCCTGAGTTTCATGGGAGATAAACTGACTTATGGGAGCTGTTCTAACTAATCATGTGGCTTTGTTCAAGGTGACAGGCGGCGAAATGAAGCTGAATTCAATCTGCTGCATATGTCCAGGGGACACTCATCATTACCCAACGTATCGTAGCTGCTATCAGAGGGGTATAAATTCGCCCAGGGCAAAGGCCGAGACACGAGTCGATCCCGACCTTGTGCCTTGCACTTCATCCGTTTAATTCATTGCTGTTCTGGGTGTCTTTCTTCCTCTAGTGACACAAAAATCTCTATCAGAAGCAATAATTCAGGAAAGAAAATTGTACTCTATATCGGCATCAGAAATGCTTCTGCACATTTCAGCTTCAACTCCTACTAAAGCTCTATCTATAAAGCCCCCTAGCTCTTTTTATTACCATTAACAACAACAACAACAACAATAATAATAATATTAGTAATAATAATAATAATAATAAATAACAACAATGATAATAATAATAATTATTATTATTACTAAAATTATTATTATTGTTATTTTTTATTATTATTATTGTTATTATTATTGTTGTTGTTGTTGTTGTTTTTTATTATTGTTATTATTATTGTTGTTATTATTATTACTATTATTATTACTATTATTATTATTATTGTTATTATTATTATTATTGTTGTTGTTGTTGTTATTTTTTTATTATTGTTATTATTATTATTATAATTATTATTATTGTTGTGATTTTTTTATTATTGTTATTATTATTATTATTGTTGTTGTTGTAATTTTTTATTATTGTTATTATTATTATTATTATTGTTGTTGTTATTGTTGTAATTTTTATTATTGTTATTATTATTATTGTTGTTATTTTTATTATTATTATTATTGTTGTTGTTGTTGTTGTTGTTGTAATTATTACTATTATTATTATTATTGTTGTTGTTGTTGTTGTTGTAGTAATTATTATTATTATTATTATTATTATGATTGTTGTTGTTGTTGTAATTTTTATTATTTTTATTATTATTATTATTGTTGTTGTTGTTGTTATTATGTTCAAATCAAATCCATTTCTGGGGCAGTGGTGGCCTGACGATTAAGGCTCTGGGTTACTGATCATAAGGTCAGGGGTTATCCTGAAGGCCACAGTTATCCTGTAAGCGTGCGTTCATAAACCAATGATAGATTTAAAAAATAAACACAGTTGGGGGAGGGGGGTTGGGGTCTAAAACAGGGACGAACCGCTCGGCAGTGTTTATCGTTATCGAGGCAGGGAAGTGCTTCGTCTGGACAGCCATCGAGGCCGCAGATATTCCCATTCCACGCAAATCCCACGTCAACCTAAGTGTGTAAGATATGATGCAGAGAAAGAGCGAATATAAACTGTTAAACTGAACAGTTGAAATCGTTTTTGTTAACGAAAAATTCAAATGAAAATGACAAATGCAGACTGAATTAAAAAGACAGTGATACCCAATATATCTAAACACTGCTAATAGAATATTATTAATATTATCCAAATTATAAATTACAATCAAAATGTAATAACCGACATTAACCAACACCACCGGGGGCAGTAGGGGCTTAGCGCTTAAGGCTCCGGGTTACTGATCAGAAGGTCGGGGGTTCAAGCCCCAGCACTGCCAAGCTGCCTCTGTTGGGCCCTTGAGCAAGGCCCTTAACACTCAACTGCTCCAGGGGGCGCTGTACAGGGTCATGGCTGACCCTGCACTCTGACCCCAACTTCCTGACATGCTGGGGTATGCGAAGAAAACAATTTCACTGTGCTCTACTGTATAGGTGACCAATAATACGTCTCAGTCATTAAGTCATGGCCTCATCTTCTCAAGTTCAGTAGTAACCATGTTCCATGCACACTTCTGTAATGCACCCTAATGCTTTTCACCTTACAGCTGGGAGAGGAAAACGGATACCTCTCACCACCTGTGTGCTTCAGCCGGAATCAAAAACTCATGGCTGCACTTAAGAGAAACGCTGCCAGAAACGTCGCCTCCTCAGGTGAGCTCCTGATTGGTTCACGGCTTTAGAGTTGGTGATTTGTTTCATAAAACTTAGAGGAAAGAGGTGTCTCAGACAATAAAGAAATGTGAGCCAGATACATAGAGAGGTGCTGGAAAGTTTAGATTTTTCTACATAAATTTAACCTAAAACATCATCAGATTTTCACACAGATCCTAAAAGTAGATAACGAGAACCCAGTTAAATAAATCAGACAAAAATATTCCACTTGGTCATTTATGTATTGAGGGAAATTATCCAATATTACACATCTGTGAGTGGCAGAAGTATGTGAACCTCTAGGATTAGCAGTTTAATGTGAAGGTGAATTTAGATTCAGGTGATTTCAGTCAATCAGGTGTGAATGAGTAAGCGCCTGGTTTTATTTCAAGAACAGGGACCTATCAGAGTCTGATCTCCACAACACATGTTTGTGGAAGTGTATCATGGTACGAACAATGGAGATTCCCGAGGACCTCAGAAAAAGAGTTGTTGATGCTCATCAGGCTGGAAAAGGTCACAAAAGAGTTTGGACATCAGCGATCCACACTCAGACAG
>JAFFST010050665.1:32624-40124 GCA_022414735.1 Noturus placidus | reverse complement strand
TCACTCAAAGATAATGGCCAAACAGGTGCTGCAACAGGAAGAAACACAACCTTTACCAGCCTACCTGCCATACCTGCTTCTGTTTCACATCCAGGTTGCTCTGTGACCCTGGAAATTGTATTTGGAGGTCTTGAAGATCAGCAGGTGAAACTAATAACTAATTATTAAAACCTTAACAAGAAACATCATCTGGTAGTTTTTGTTTGTTTGTTTGTTTTTACATTATCTATTATCTATTATAATATGTACCGACATATAAAATTAACGTAACATTTATCATTTCTTTTCAACAGGCTGATGTACTTGTTGCCCCCATGTTGAATAAAAACTTGACCTCAACTAATGTTGGGAAATCCTTGCTAAAAAAAGCAGGGCAACAATTTAAGAATAATTTTGATGTGGCCAACGGAAGATGCAGAATTTCTCCTGGAGATGTGCTGGAAGTAGATGGGACTCCATTAGGGTGCAGAAAGGTCTTCTTTATTGAGTGTGTAGCTTGGACTGGAAACGCACACAGCAGTGAACAGGTCAGAAGAGTGAAAAAGTCTCAGTGACTGTTAGTTGTAATGTGGTGCTAATTGGTGAGTCTTTAAGACACTGCATATGACACTCTTGTCATTAATTATTTTTATAGGCATTACGCTGTGGCCTTGAACGTGCTCTGGCACTTTGTGAACAGCAGGCATGGACCTCAGTTGCTTTTCCAGTAATTGGACCCGGGGTGGTACTAGCTGTACCTGTACAAAATGCTACTAATATTCTGACAGGGGCGATTGGGACTTTTGGCCAGGCTGGATCCGCTCGTTCTCTCAGAACCATACGAATTGTAATAATGCCTAATTACCCAGATTCTGAACAGGTAAGAGAATATCATTTGTCCATTTGATACAGACAACATGCATTTAGTTTTGAACTTGTTTTATTATACTGTACATGTGACATTTGTATGATGAGGGGCACACTCTCATTTTAACATGTATTCATTTTAACAACTAACTAACATTTGCACATTTGTCAACTTCCTGTTTTTCTTCATATTATTTGTCCACAAGACTCATAATATAACCTCTAATTATAGTATCTAATTATAACCCATTTAAAAAGTATGACTACTTGCAAAACCCTACAAATCAAGTGAATACATATCTAATAATATATTAATAATTTAATAATTTATGAATTGATTTTTCAATTTAAAATCTTACCGCTTTGACACTATGGCTTATTATTTAAGAATAATTTGCATAATCTATTTTTATAATTTGCATAATAAATTTCATTTAATTTGATAAATGAAAGGTTTTGATATTGCCATAATTCTATGCAATATTCTCTGCAAATCTAACCCATGTTGTATATTTTAAACTTTCTAAACTAAACTTAGAGGGCAATTACTACAAACTACCACAAGGTGGCACTAAAGTCACAACAATTATTTAAGAGTATTTTTCACCCCACTGTTATTTTCAACATTAGATCAACCTGGCAGTCAATACTGGGTTAAATTCAATAATGGTGGATCACACAGGACAGGGTAAGTGTGTGTTTTAAGTATCTATTTCATTATTAGGGATAATGTTCATATAGTGCATATTTGTCTACATTATTGGAACTATTTTTAAGCATATTTCATGGTTTCCCACAGCTGCTTTTCAGTCTCTAATCTCTGAAATCGATGAAATTATCATCCCAGTGGCCAGATGCCAGGTCCATCTTATATTTGGAGACATCAGTAATGAGACTACAGATGTCATTGTAAACACTACAGACTTTACTGATTTACAGACAGGTGCTGTTTTATCCTGAACACTGCATGCATCCGTTTTGTTCTGTTCTTTTTCTATGAAAAAGGGAAAATCCTGCTTAATTATGAAATGTCTGTTTTTCAGATGTGTGCAGTGACATCCTTACAATTGCTGGACCGCAAGTCAGAGCTGCTCTAACAGGAGGTAAAAACAAAAATATCACCAATAAAAACCCTAGCAATACACAGATTGGTTTATGCAAATGTTGTTTTCTAATTCAAGGTTCTTGTCAATATACATATAAATAATTGTACAATGTGATGAAACATGTTTAAGCTCTTCTCAGGTGTAAAAAAATCAGTTCACAGAATCAGTGAAACAAAATTTTACAGTGAGCAAAGAGTGCAAATTAGCCTTGTAATTTACAATTGCAGGTCACATTATCAAGGTCATTTTTAACTGTGTGTGAGGTAATAAAACTAAAATAATAAATAATATAGATATTATTTATAGAGCAGTGGAATATGTAAACACTGGAAACGAATGCAAAGAGTCATCCGCTAACATGGTTAAATAGGATTTTTACAGAGGTATTCTTTTCCACTAATCAGGGAATGTGAATGAGTCCAACAGCTTAGTGACTGTACACTCATCAGTAGCTATAGTGAGTGCAGTAAGGGCTAAGGTGTCAGAGCTGTTGATAAAATTAGCTCCAAATTCAGTCTCTGTGTTTTTGGGAGTCTTGATGCAATCCTTCAGACTGTGTCTGGCTTTTTTTGCCTCTCTGTTTACATTGTGGGATTGAAAGCAGATGTTAGTGTTTATTTATTTTATTTTATTTGTCATTTTAGGAAGTGCCCTGCTTAATTAGTGTAACATTACCTGCATACTCCCTTATGTAAATAGAGACACATTGTCACGTTACGAAGTTGGATTTGGAAGTAAGCGCAGATATTCAAATCTTCAAATCACTTGTTCAAGTGTAATGAACAAACGAACAACAAAACAAAGACACTAAGACAACTAGGCAAAATACTGTGGCTAAGGCTAAACATAAGTGATGAAACTAAACATGGTACAGGGACAAAGGTCAAGAGAGACAATACGTAAGACGAGGAAGCAGTACAAACAGTGGCTATATATGAGTGCTCCTGAAACAGAAATGTGATACAGGTGCAGGTGGTCATGTGACAGTGATGTAGTATGGTGCAGTGGCTGCTGGGAAATGAAGTCCAGAGTTACCTCCTTGATATATGACACACATCTTGAATATCCATGCACATCTGCCAGGAAGGATGTGGTTGTTACAGCTTTGATGTCTGTTAAATGAACTCAGTAATGAAACCTTGATTTGTCTCCTTCTGGCCTTGCATGCATCATCCCCTCTGTAGTTTTCACTTGCTTCAGGGTATGATGTGTGTTTTATGAAATATGGCTGATTTTGCCAAAGTGGTGATGGTGGCTCCAGTACAGGAGGAGTAAAGTTCAGTGTGTTTGAGTAATTTTTCCTGAACGCTAAATGCAGATAAAAAGAGGCAAAGGTTTTCCCTTCACATATTTTTTCCCCAATTCTAGTGCAGGTACAGAAAGGAAAAATCCATATCACTCAGCCTGGAGGTTTCCCCTGCAAAGCGATTATGCATGTGTGTGGAGAAAAGGATACAAACATTATTAAAAAACTGGCGCATGATATCCTGCTCGAATGTGAGAAAAATGGCTACCAGTCAGTGGCCATTCCTGCTATCTGTGCTGGTCAGTATTTGTGTATATAAATATTCATTTATATAGGAAATGTATTCAAAATATACAAAACTTGAATATCACATTTACACAAGTCTTGAGACACATTTGTAGGACACACAAAAATCTGTTCAGGTAGCATGCATTCCATTGTATTTAATGTCTGTCATCCTTGAATTTTATTATTATTATTATTATTATTATTATTATTATTATTATTATTATTATTATTATTATTATTATTATTATTAGCAATAATGCACTGCAATTAAAATTTCCCTATGTTAAATTCAGTTGATTTCCAATCAAAAAACAAGCTAATGAAGTTAAAGTCTGCATAGTGCTAAAAGTCATCCAAACTGAGTAAACAGGGGAGAAGAGCTGTAGTCGGGAAGGTGGACAAGAACCTGAGGAGAACCAAGATGGGACAAGCCATTTGTTCATAAAAGACCCATAATGGCCTGAAAGTGTGTTATATAAAGTATTATATTTGGAGAAAACAGGCACTGTTCAGCAGTCGGCCAGTTCCATCTCTTAATCAGGCTTCAGGATGGTAACATCATACTGTACAGTTTATGAGCAGCAAAGCTTGGGAGGCTTGTCTGGATCAAATTGAAAGATGAATAGATCAAAGTACAAACATCAGATTAATGAAAGAGTCGAGATGACTTGAGATTGCTGACTATGACAACAGTGACCCAACACACACATCCAGTACAATTTTGGATTGGCTTTGGGAAATGTCGGTAAATTAACAAACCTAATCAAATTTGTCATAGAGACATGAAAATAATGGCATCTCCAGTCCAACCAGGCAGGTTCTGTAGAAAGGAATGGGAGAAAATCCCTGATGCATTAAGCTTGTAACATCACACACGAGACAATTTAATGCTGTAATCCTTGCCAAGACATAGAATGCGCCAAGACATAAGTGCGCCATTTAGCACTGGGTAACGTCTGAATACTTATGTAAATGTGATTTCAGTTTTTTTTACACAACGTCATACAATATATATATATTTATTTATTTATTTATTTTTTAATTAATTAATTCTTGGTGGAAAATGCTGAAAATATTTAACCCTGTGGGCTGTGTAGGTAAAGGGGGGTTAGATGCCCGTTTGGTGGCCCAGGCTATTCTCCAGGGTGTGAAGGATGCTACAGGGCAAGCTAACCTCAACACCATTAAAAGAATTCACATTGTTCTGATGAAAATCCATGTTTTTTTGGAGTTCAAAGCTATGGCACAGCAGATTTTTCACAGATTTACCAAGAGGACAGGTGAGAAAACACATATCTGTTACTACAGTTCTTACATCAATTATTATAAGACTTAACTTGAGAGTAAACATGTCTGTGTCCACAGCACCATCCATCATTTCATATCTCTCATTTCATAACTGTTATAGTGTGCACAGAATACAATAAACAAAGACCTACAATTCACTGTCTTTGTCTGATTGTTGTCTTTCTTTTGGCTTTACCAGCTCCTTTGCTGTTCACACCTCGCAGAGCCGCTGCATCTTCTTTGACCCTAGACCTTAGCTCCCTTATTCAGTCTCTTCCAGACCAGCATGTCACAGCTGAATTTCTTGTAGTGGGGTTAACTAATGATGAAGTCTCAAGGGCCTGCCAAGAGCTTCATCAAGCATATAAAAAACACTACTCTTCTCATTTTGTTTCACAAGAGGAACTTAAAAACTTCACTTCAGCTGATTTTGATGATATCAAAAATGTGACTTCTCTGGGTGTTCAGATAAGCCAACGTGGCCCTGATGGGTTGGAAGTTAGTGGACTTACAAAAGGGGTAAATGAATTCACACAACTGATCCGAGGGGCTCTTATCAGGCAGGTATGTAGAAGATTTGAATGGAATAATCTAATAAAATATTTCCGATATTTGAGGCTCTATTTAATTGTCAAGCAGTAAAAAGGAAGTTCAGCAGGATACAATGGTATTCAAGTGATATTCAGTCTGTTCAATTTATGGAAGGCCTGATAACTGTGTAAACATGCAGCTTTCTGTCATTGTAGGTAAGAGAGAAAGAGCAGGACTCCATTTTTTCCCGTGTCAGTTGGTGCATTTTGGGGTCAAGAGGAATCTGGGAGAGGTTACCTAAAGAGGCTCATCATCAGCTGGAAAACAGGATTGTTGGTGGAGGGATACTGGATGCACAAGCACAAAAATGGACAGTAAATTTGACAAAGATGGAGGTCACAGAAATCACGTCTAGAACTGTGACAAAAATCAAACGACTGGAGAACTTGTCAGGTGCAAGGACACTTGATTATTCAATTAGTTAATCAAACTAGAAAAAATAACTGATTTAATTTACTTTAATTGGTTTATTTCTGTGCCTCAGATTTCGTTTTTCCACTTTACTGGGACAGCATGACCACAGGGGAGGTTATAAAGGTGGTTCCTCTGCAATCCAGTACAAAAGAGTACGAAAGAGTGAAAAGTGACTTCAAGAGAACAGTCGCAAAAGCAGTTGTCAAGGTGTGTTTCATAGACTGAATGTCTAGTGGAGAGTGCGAGAGCGTGAGAGAGAGTGACTGAGAGAGCGTGAGAAAGAGTGAGAGAGTGAGTGAGAGAAAGTGAGAGAGAGTGAGAGAGAGCGTGTGAGAGAGTGAGAGAGTGAGAGAGAGTGTGAGAGAGTGAGAAAGAGTGAGAGAGAGAGAGTGAGTGAGAGAGCGTGAGAAAGAGTGAGAGAGTGAGTGAGAGAGTGAGTGAGAGAGAGAGAGAGAGAGAGAGTGAGAAAGAGTGAGAGAGAGTGAGAGTGAGTGAGAGAGTGAGAGAGAGTGTGAGAGAGTGAGAGAGAGTTAGAGAGAGTGAGAGAGAGTGAGAGAGTGAGAGAGTGAGAGAGCGTGAGAAAGAGTGAGAGAGTGAGAGAGAGTGAGAGAGAGTGAGAGTGAGTGAGAGAGTGAGAGAGAGTGTGAGAGAGAGAGTGAGAGAGAGAGTGAGAGAGAGAGTGAGAGTGAGTGAGAGAGTGAGTGAGAGAGAGTGAGAGAGTGAGTGAGAGAGAGAGAGTGAGAGAGAGTGAGAGAGAGAGTGAGAGAGAGTGAGAGAGAGTTGAAACAATATGAATTAAACACCAGAAGTAAGCAGTCAGTAAAAACAAGTCTTATACATTTTTTCCCCCACAGATTGAACGGATTCAAAATGTGAATTTGCGGCGGGCCTATGAAGTTCGTAAGAAAGAGTTGCAAGATAAGAGTGGGTTAGTTGGGGCAGGGGAGAGAGTGTTATACCATGGGACCACAGCTGATGCCTGCGCTTCTATACAACGCAGTAACTTTAACCGCAGATTTGCTGGACAAAATGGTAATGATTAATTGACTACTTGACAAATTCATCACTCATGTATATGGTTTCAAAATTGTTAAATTAGTGGACTAAAATTGAGCTTTTTTCTCTCTCTCTCTTTAGCAACGCTGTATGGACTCGGGACATACTTTGCTGTGGATGCCAGCTACTCAGCTAATCCCACGTACGCTGCACCTTCCACAGATGGGACACAACTCATGTTTGTCACACTTGTTCTGATCGGTCATTACACCCAGGGGAAAAGTGACATGAGCGTTCCGCCTCCTCGCTCATCACAGGATCCTAATGACAGATTTGACAGTGTGGTTGACAATGTGAACCAACCCAGCATGTTTGTGGTGTTTCATGACTGCCAGGCCTACCCAGACTACCTCATCACATTCAAATGATAAGGACCCGATCACTAAAAACCACTAATGCATTTATCACCATGTGTCAGTGTCCCCACGATTTGTCCTTTAGCTAGAATATTTAAATGGAAATGATAAACCGCCATCACTTTGATTTGGTCAGCATCGACAGAGCAATGCAGGAGTTAATATTAAACTTCTGGGGTTACATTATAAATAACAAATTTTCGTAAACAGTGGAAGCCAATCTGTTATGAATTACATTTTAAATATGTGTGTTTATGTCACATAATTAACACACACACGCACACACACACACACACACACACACACACAC
>JAFFST010050665.1:14734-32604 GCA_022414735.1 Noturus placidus | reverse complement strand
ATATACATTTATTTTCCCTATTTCTTGTTTAGTTTATCTCTATAATTCTGGGAGGAAGTCCTTATAACTATATGTTTATATAATACAATGATTGCTACAGTTCTTACCAAAAGTGATTCCTATGCCAATTCTGTAGGGCAAACTGTGTCTCAATATCCATTCAGAATTAACAATTATTTTATGCAATGTTTCTCCTATTTTCATTGGAGCTGCCCCCACATTTCTCAATTTTATAACTACAAGATTTGCATCAGCTTCAGCAATTACTTGGAAACCTGTATGTAGGCGTGAACAAAAACAAACCAAGTTCAGACAAGAGCTTAGCTGGAATGTTTCACTGATGTAGGTTTCAGTTTGTTCAGCCAAAAATTTATATGATTAATCACTAGTAAATCTTTTTAAAATTCTTGTATATCACATTATCATGCATTGTAGGAAGGTTTTGGTGTGTTTTTGTTTGTTTGGGGTTTTTTTTCCCTTATGATTACACAATATTAAGAAATGTAAGATTCTGCTCTGTGATATAATTTGTTCGCTTTACTTTTTACATACAAAAACACAAGATAAATAAACCTGAATATGTTATGTGCTAATAGACGACATTGTGAATTAGTCACAAATATTACATTGGTAAGAAACTGAGAGAAATTGGTGGGCTTGTGCAGCACTCTTGGGCTGATGTTCTTTTTTTCTGCCTTTAGAATTTCATTAAAACCATTATGTTTACTAGCCACCCTGTTTTTTCCTCCTTCCTGTCTGTTCAGATCCCACAGTGGAGCTACTGTCTCACAAATTGCTGAAAATGTTAACACTGGCTATGATTGAAAGGTGTCAGAACACACAGTGCATCACAGCTTGCTGCATATGGGGCTGCGTAGCTGCACATAGGTCAGAGTGCCCACACTAACCCCTGTCCACCGCTGAAAGAACTGGACCATGGAGCAGTGAAAGACAGTAGCCTGGTCAGATGAATCATGTTTTCTTTTACATAATTTGGATGGCTCTGTGCGTGTGCATCATTTACCTGTGTGCATCATTTACCATCATCATTATTATTTACCTATGGAACAGTCTTCCATTTAGTGTTTGGGACTCAGACACAGTCTCAGTGTTTTAAGTCTAGACTTAAAACGTATTTATTCACTCTAGCCTACCCTGACTAGACTTTCCATTATGCTAAATCCCAGTGTTAACAATCTTTTCTCTCCCTCTCTCCTTCTGCTGAGCTACACATGAGTTTATGGAGATGTTGGAGATCCTGGTCCTTTCTGCTCTCCGGACCTGCATGATTGGTCTCGGAGGCCTTACTTCTGGATGGAGCTCTCATCTACTCCAAATCCAGACTGCTGGGACAAAGGCTTTTTTCTAAGCCGAACAGATTACATATAAATCAATAATTATCTCTTTAAGAATGTCTGTTGTTACCCAGATGAGAATGGGTTCCCTTCTGAGTCTGGTTCCTCTCAAGGCTTCTTCCTCTTAACATCTTAGGGAGTTTTTCCTTTCCATTGTCGCCACTCAGTGGCTTGCTCAGTTGGGATAATTTCTCACCTTTACTATGTATATACTGTGTTTATATTCCTGTAAAGCTGCTTTGAGACAATGTCTATTGTAAAAAGCGCTATACAAATAAAATTGAATTTAATTGATCCTGAGGTAGTGATGGTACCAGGATGCACTGTGGGAAGAAGGCAACTGGGCAGAGGCAGTGTGATGCTCTGGGTAATGTTCTGCTGTGAAACCTTGGGTATTGCATTCATGTGGGTGTTGCTTTGACACGTATCATCTACCTAAACATTGTTGCAGACCAAGTACACCCCTTTATGGGAATGATATTTCCTAATGGCAGTGGCCTCTTTCAGCAAGATAATGTGTCCTGCCACACTGCAAAAATTGCTCAGGAATGGTTTGAGGAACATGACAAAGAGTTCAAGGTGTTGACTTGGCCTTCAAATTCCCCAGATTTCAATCCAATCAAGCATCTGTGGGATGTGCTGGACAAACAAGTCTGATCCATAGAGGCCTCATCACACAACTTACAGGGCTAAAAGTATCTGCTGCTAAACTCGTGGTGTCAGATATCACAGCACACCTTCAGAAGTCTTGTGGAGTCAATGCCTCGACTCAGAGGTGTTTTGGTGGCACAATGGGGATCTACAAAATATTAGGCAGGAGGTTTTAATGTTATGGCTGATATGAGTATCTATCTACTTATCTGCTCAGTGCTGGATGTCCAATATACAATGTGTAGTCCATAAGAATTTACTTTTATTTTATTAATTGTATTCACCATGTCTTGCGTATTTAAGAATACATTTTTGTTCATTGTCACTCGTCACTTCTTACTGGTCACTTTATTAAACACACTTGTCTTGTAGGTGTACAGTGAGTGATCAAAGCTCATCCTTCCATCGATCCATCTTCTACCACTTACTCCTTTACAGGGTCACGGGGGACCCTGGAGCCTATCCCAGGGCGCATGGGGCACAAGGCGGGGTACACCCTGGACAGGGTGCCAGACCATCGCAGGGCACAATCACATACACACTCACACACACATTCATAGCTCATGTGTATCCAAATAAACTATGCTGATCATCTAGACTCCATCATGTCAGTTTATACCACTAGTATCTTTGGCTGATTATCTTTGTTTTGGTTTAGCAAGTCAGGACCAGGTAGCAGGACCAGTCTCTACAGTAAAAGTGATTTAAGAAGAAATTCTCTTGTCATAAGCAACCCCCGGCAACACTCCATTTATGGTAGTGTGACAGCAGAGCTGACCTCCAGATAAACAACATAGAGCAGTGCCAGCTCTCAGATATCATTTTCTGAGTAGAATGGGTTTTGTTAAAATTGCTCATTGCATCATTGCATGTTTAAACCTGTCCTACAGTCCTGTGCTTGAGGGGAAGCATGAATTTGTCTTATGAAAGAAAATGAGTTAAAATAACATTCAACTGGTTTTATATTTACTACTTAATAAACAGAAAAATTTAAAGTAATTCTAGCAAATTTATCTTTTTACCTAAATTAAATGATAAAAAAATATTTAAAAAAGTGATAATAACTGCAACTGAAAAGAATTGAATTAATACTAAAAATACTAATTGTAAAAGTTGATACTGTAAATGTATTTCTCCCTACAATACAAATCATGCTGTGAAAACAGTGATCATTAAGATCCAAATGTGTACCTAAATGATAATTGTCTACAATTACGAGGGTAGAGAAATGCTATTCCTTTAAATACTGCATTCAATTAACAATGACTTACAATACCCACCCAGTGACCAGCATTTGCACATTGAAACCCAAGTTTATTACCTTTTTTTAACAGAAAGTGTTAAAACATCCTTAAAGGAATATTTTACTTAAATGATTTAGGACAAGTTTCTATAATGTAACATTTTTGCAGCAAACTAGCAGTATGTATTGTTTTCAATCCTACAAGATGTACCTTGTCTGAGGTCTTTCCAGTTTGTAAAATTAAACTTTGCCAAGTTTTAAATAATACACTCAATGCAATCAAATTGAGGCAAATAATTTTCTTTTTAATGTTCACATTGGATTAGAAAGAATCACTTCGCTGGAAGTTTAATTTCATGTGGAGGAGGTCTGTTATGCAATCCCTCACTTTCAATGGAAGCAGGAGGGCTATAAAAGAGCCCTAGGATCAGCTTCTAATCTGAGAAATCCTGAAGCACTTGACACAAGAGGTCTTCTGAATTTCTCTCTTTCATTTATTTTATTTTAATTTAAAAATAATGAAGCCCTCAGCTCTAGCAATCACTTTGTTAACTTGTGCTCTCTTGGTAATGACAGAAGGTAACTACATTTTGTTGAATATTTACTTTTCTTTACAGAGTTGGATAAATTACCGGTTACTTAAGAAGCCATAAAATATGAAATAAAATATCATGCATTTAAGTTTATTTCATTAAAGTGACAAATTGTACTTAGTTACTAAACGCCTCTTGCTTATAAGTGCAATAGAAATAATAAAAAAATGGGGCATTTAAAAAATAAAACAAGGTTATTCACATCTTTATCAGAGAAGTTGTGTACTTTATTGATCAAATTTCTCTTCTTCAACAGGACTTCCACCCATACAGCTCCGATGTCGGTGTACAGAAACAGTGGCAAAAGAAATCCTTGATAATAGAATTGTGAAGCTGGAGATTTTTCAACCTGGTCCTCACTGCAAACATACAGAAGTAATGTAAGTATTAATAAAATTATTTAAAAAAAAACTTTTTTCCCCAATTCATTTTAACACTTTGCAAAAATAGCTGCAGAATATACATATATACATATATACATATATACATATATAAAATAACATCATGTCTTGTACTTGCAGCGCTACATTAAAAGTCCATAAAGAATTTACATTGTGCCTCAACCCCAAAGACAAGTGGGTTCAGAAGGCCCTCAAAAAGTAAGTTTCACATTTACAGATTATCCTGTCATATTACTCTCACCTATACACATGAATGTTTCACTAGTACTCATTAGTAATTTGAAGAACACACAACATTGTATTTGATGCAGATTGATAGGACTGAATTTAATCTGGTTTGGATCTCATAAATCTAGCCTGACTGCTTTAAACTGTGCGTTATTAACTAACATTAACATTAGCATCATTCTCTTCCTCACTGCAGAAGGAATCTGGCACCATAAAATGCTGCTGCATTGAAGATGGTTGAAGAAGAAAAGAAAGAAGAGCTGAAGATGCAAAAATGTCTAAACATCTCCGTATTTCTTTACTCATCATATGAGTAATTATCTAAATTCTCAGAGTATTTTTATATAATCGTCTGTATCTAATTTAACCAACAGATTTCTATTTTTTATTGCAACAATTTATGAACATTTCATGAATATTACTAATAAAGTGTTTTCAAAAAATCATTCTATATTGTCTGTTATTTACAACTTCATATCCATGCTTTAGTTGCTTTGTCAGTGAGTCAGATGGTGCTAAATATAACTAGACACAAATATAAACAATGAGCCTCTCTGTCAGACATGCAACCCCTCCTGTAGAAGTTCCTTTAAAGTGATCTAACATTGTCAAATACATTTAATTAAAGTCTACAAATATATCTTCATTTTTAATCTATAATTTTGTCACATTTTGCTCCCGCTTTTAATTGGGTTGTCTTAGATCCTATTATGCATGAACAAATATTTCATATGGAATGAGAAGTTCGCATCTAGTTGGCTTATTACTCATAAATCTTTACATTTTATATATATAAGCTTGGTATTGTAAGTTTTTTGTTTTACTTTTTTTCCCCCAAATAATATTTCTGGGTGTTTGTCACTTTATATGTTGCAAAAAAAGGTGAACATGGTTAATTTTTTTACATCACAAAAACCAGCCATTTTAACAGGGGTTTGTAGACTTTCTATATCCACTGTATATAAAAATTGTTACAAGGTGAAAGGAAGTATTTATGATAGATTGCATAAAGTAAACAGATGCTAACAAATTGGTGAAAAATCTATGAAAATTACAAATCAAGATAAAAGAACAACACTCTGAGAATATTATAGTTCAATGTTCTTATACACAGAACCTTTTAGACTGTATATGCAGGCCAAATTAAACAATAACATTTTCTGCATTTAAGGTCTGTATTCAAGCAGTTATATGAATGAACGCTGAGACTCACATGTCTGACTCAGGCATTTCCAACAGACATGAACATGTTCTACTGAAACTATTTTCTCACAGATTTTGACTGCTCTGAACCTTTGCCAACAGTGACGACACAGACATGGGGGGGGGGGGTTCGGTTGGCAGAAGTGACCTGTAGGAAGAATCTGAAAGGTGAATTTTATAATGCAGGTGACGTTATTGTTGTTGTTTTTGTTGTTGTTAATAATAATAATAATAATAATAATAATAATAATAATAATAATAATAATAATAATAATAATATAATCGAGTGGATTAATGTGAACATAAAATACTTCCTGCCATTTCATTTCTTCTATTGTTTATACAGTACAGGTGAGTAAATGCCTTAAACTGGAAATATAGCCCCAAAACGGTGAGATAACATGATACCAAATACATTCCTGATGTTAAATTGTATTTCTGATCTGCAATGTATTTTTTAAAACTGAAACTGAATATTTCATGTCTTTCCTTAGGTTCAAGATGGTGCCCGCTATATTTTTAGGTTATAATATGAATTTGTAGAGCTTGCAAATATATACAGTATTGCATTCAAATGGTTCTCTTTATTTTATGATGGAAGTGTAAGTGTTATACTGCATAGATTTATACCCATAGAGTTTTTTTTTTTTTGTTTCGTTTTTTTTTTTTTTTTTACGAGTTATAGGATTTAATAAGCAGGCTATGGTTAAAGAACTTAGTATATACACACTGTATATCTGTGTTATGTTAGCAAGCTAACACAGAAAACCCATCGTGCTGGTGGTATGACAACTGTGTATTGCTCTATAGTTCTCTCCAAAATGAAGAGGAAAAGTGATATATCGTACTTTTTTCCTAAAAAAGAAAGACAATCATTCAGTAAATCAGGGCGAGCCAGATCATTTAGGTGGGGAGAGAGCCCAGGTGAATGGACAGAATGAGCAGGAAGAACTGGAAGAATGGTCAGTTGGAGAGCTTGGTTAGTACAGTGAGGACACAGTAAAGCAAGCAGACACAGATGGAGATATTGGCAGTGAGACTGTGGGTCAGTTAGCAGCTGAGTGTGAGACACAGACAGAGGAGCCGTTTTTGTGTCCAGCACATCACCATCATGTTTGTGATGTTGGACAGATCTATCAGTCAGTTTACATGGCATGTGTAGAAAAGTGTAAGTTTTTGATTGATAGTATTTTTACAGCCTTTATCTACTCTGCTTTAGACAAGACACTCACTAAGCTTAACAGATGGTTCTCCAGCAAAAACTGTTGCATAATAAATTTCAGCCATGAAGAGGCTCTATTTTTATTTACTAGAACGGATGACTTGAACAGTGAAGAAATACATCAGTTCAGGAGAATTTTACAAAGGAGCCAAGAGCTGAGTTCCATACTGCTGACACATTTCTTTGAGCCTTATAAAGAAGTTTTTTTTCTAAGCTCTTCAAACCATGCAAAGTAGCTGTTTCAATCTCAGTTAGTGAAAATGTAACTGAAAACCATCCATCCATCCATTCATCCATCCATCAACTATACGGCTTATCCTTTTCTTCAGGGTCACGGGGAACCTGGAGCCTATCCCAGGGAGCAGGGGGCACAAGGTGAGGTACACCCTGGACTGAGTGCCAATCCATGGCAGGGCACAATCACATACACATTCACACACCCATTCATACAACTGAAAACCAAAACTGCATAAATAAAATGTTGAATGATATAGCTAAGAACTACCACAAGGAAGCTCTGAATTCACAACAATGACTTAAGATGTCCCATTGTTATTTTCAATTAGATTTTCCCAGAATCTATACTGTATTTTGAATATAACAGTGGTGGATATCACAGGAAATGATAAGTCTGTGTTTTGAAGTATAAGTTTCATTGTTAAGCATAAGGTTCCTGCATGATTCACTACAATAATATAACTGTTACGCATTTTTCATTGGCTGTGACAGCTGTCTTTCTATCTCTAAGCTCTGAAATTGATCAAATCACCATCCCAGTGCTTAGATGTCAGTTTCATCTGATATTTGGAGACATCAGCAATGTGACAACTGATATCATTGTAAACACCACAGACTTTGTGTTAACTTCAAGTTGAGATCACCTACAGTGGGGGAAATAAGTATTGAACACGTCAACATTTTTTCAGTAAACATATTTCCAATGTGGCTATTTACACGAAAGCCAATGTGGCTATTTACATTTCACCAGACATCAGTATTAACTCAAGAAATCTGGAAATATAAAATCACAACATTAAAGTCCCTAAATAAAGTTCTATGTAATAACGTGGAATGACACAAGGAAAAAGTATTGAACACGTCAACTGAAATGTATTTAATACTTAGACGAGAAGCCTTTGTTTGTAATAAGAGCTTCAAGACGCTTCTTGTATGAAGAAATTAATCAGTCGCAGTATTCAGGTGTGATTTTGGGCCGTTCTTCTAAACATATTGTCTTTAAATCTTGTTCAATTGGTTTGAAGTCAGGTGATTGACTGGCCATTCTAACACCTTGATTTATTTTCTCTGAAACCAATTGAGAGTTTCCTTTGCTGTATACTTTGGATCGTTGTCTTGCTGGAAGCTCCACCCACGTCTCATCATCATCCTGGTGGATGGCAGCAGATTCTTCTCAAGAATCTTCTGGTAAAGGGCTCCATTCATCACCATGATGCTTCCACCTCCACACTTCACTGTTGATAAAGTGTTTTTAGGGTGATGTGCAGTGCCATTTCTTCTCCAAACATGATGTGTAGTATGAATTTCATTGTCCAATGAGTTGTAGCAAACTTTAAATGAGCTTTGACATTCCTTTTCTTTAGTAATACAGGGTGTCTTGCAGGGTGAGCGTGAGCAGTGGAATGCATTGCCTATTGTTTTCTCTGTGATGATTGCAATTATGAGCTCTTTGCTTTTACCTATCAAGAGATGTTTATTCTGTGACACCTTGGTAATGAAAAGCTTTTTAATAGACCATCAATTTACTAACCCAGTTAATACCAATTTGCACAGAGAGGAGGTATAGTCACTTACGGATTTCAGCTGGTTCCCTGCCTTACCTTACCTTGGAGAACTGCTTAGCATGTTCAACACTTTTTTCCTGTGTCATTCCACTTTATTACACATAACCTTATTTATGAACTGTAATGTTGTGAATTCTTTATATTTTCGGATTTCTTGAGTTAATACTGATGTCTGGTGAAAAGTTTGTGTGTGAATAGCCTTATTGCAAATATATATATATATATATATATATATATATATATATATATATATATATATATATATATTACTTATACTTATATACTTATTTCCCCCACTGTATAATTTAAAGCTTAATATGGCTGGACCACAATACAAGAATTATACAATCCTAACCAACATTGAAATTTGAAAGAAAGACTTGCAGATTATGCCCATGAATCAGAGTAGACAATGCTTATTTAACAATAGACATTATTAGAAAGAAGCTTTACAGAGCTCCTGATGTATTATCATATTTAGATGCCTAATGAGCAAGTCATAGGCGATAGTGGCAAGGAGAAAAGGGATGACATGAGGAAGAAACCTTTAGAGGAAGCAAACCCAAAAGGAACCCCATTCTCTTCTGAGTGAGACTAAATAGTTGCATTATAAATTAATCATCTACAACTGTATACTATTAAGGCAAACCAGTACTAAACGTGTTGAAAGAATGTTCAGTATGAGTATACTGCAAAAATATCAGGGAATGAGCGCTGATCAGTCTTTATGATTACAGCAATTAATTGGTGCAAAAAGTCTACGGTAAGTAGACCTTTTCCAGGTGAGATTATCTACTGAAGTAAGGATGAGAAGTACATTTTTAGGTAATTCCCTTGGTTTTGTTGACATTAAGGAAAAGATTGTTGTCAGTACATGACTTTGCAATGTGTACCACTATAGCTGTGCTGTCAACAAACTTGATAAGGGTGACTCATGCCTCGTGGCAAATTGTGGTGTTGATCAGTCTAGATATACAGCCATGTGGACAGCCTGTGTAGGGTGAGTGTGACGAATTGTGATCACCCAACCTAACTGAGATCTGCAGGCAATTCAATCCAGAGAATTTTAATAATTCTCAGAATGCTGAACTTATGTTGAAAAACTGCCCTTTTGGCTTAAGTCCCACTGAAATGATTAGAGGTGTTGAAATCGGATTCAACCCATTATGTTTACTCTAGTAACCCAGCTCTTTTCTCCCTCACAGTCTCTCCCACGCTACATTTTAAATGTATTCCCAGGTGAACAATGACGAATGTGTTTGGTATGGGAGATCCTGGGTTTGATAATGTGATAACAGCAAGAATCCAGCCTCTCTCTTACTCATTATATGGCACATTATCAAATTGTGTAAATATACTTTGGAAATGGGAGAGGACATTTAACTTTTTGGCTACAAGCAGACAGACTGACAGATTAATGTCTGTGAAAGCGCAAGAACAACATATTGTACTCAGGACTAATCAGTCTAGTATTGACAAACACTGATTTTGTCTGTTGGTCTGTCTGAAAACACACCTACATACAGTGGATATAAAAAGTCTACACAGCCCAGTTAAACTTGCAGGTGTTTGTCATGTTAAAATTTAAACCAAGATAAATCATGTCAAAAACTTTTATCTTTAATATGATACCGCCAGGGCGCACGGTGGCTTAGTGGTTAGCCTCACACCTCCAGGGTCCAGGGTTCGAGCCCTGCCGGGGCCATGTGTGTGCGGAGTTTGCATGTTCTCTCCGTGTGTCGGGGGTTTCCTCCGGGTACTCCGGTTTCCTCCCCCAGTCCAAAGACATGCATGGTAGGCTGATTGGTGTGTCTAAAGTGTCCGTAGTGTATGAATGGGTATGTGAGTGTGTATGTGAGTGTGCCCTGCGATGGACTGGCACCCTGTCCAGGGTGTACCGCGCCTTGTGCTCCCTGGGATAGGCTCCAGGTTCCCCCGTGACCCTGATAAGGAGTAAGCGGTTGAAGATGGATGGATGGATGATACCGCCATCCTTCTTCTATACCACTTAAATGTAAATGGTAAATGTCACACTTATATAGCGCTTTTATCCAAAGCGTTTTACACAGTGTCTCATTCACCCATTCACACACCAATGGTAGCAGAGCTGCCATGCAAGGCGCTAACTTGCCATCGGGAGCAACTTGAGGTTCAGTGTTGTGCCCAAGGACACTTCGGTATGTGGAGTCATGTGGGCCGGAAATCGAACCGCCAACCCTACGATTAGTGGACAACCCACTCTATCAATTGATCCACAACCACCCCTTCCACTTATACTTCCTTCAGAGTCACAGGCAACCTATCTCAGGGAGCATGGGGCCCAAGGCAGGGTACACCCTGGACTGGGTGCCAATCCATCACAGGACACAATCACATACACACACACCAATCAGACTAGCATGCATGTCTTTGGACTGAGGGAGGAAACCAGAGTACCTCAGTCCAGAGTACATGCAAAGTCCACACACACACAGTGGGAATCGAGCCCCTGCCCCTGGAGGTATGAGGCGAACATGCTAACCACTAAGCCACAGTTCTAATACAGAAAGCAACAAAAAAAAATCAAATGGAAACATTTTTGAGAACAAAGAAAAATAACAAAAATACCAGATTAATTGCAATAATATGGTTTTAAGTGACATAAGTGTGCACAGCCTTTTATAATGAGGCATGTGACTGTGCTCAGAATCACATTCAAACTCATGTCCAAAAAAATGTCATGAATTAACTGATTCTAATGAACCCCAAATAAACATCTGTTGCTTCTGTAGGATGTTCTTGACATTTTCTTGGTTTCATCTAACTGGTGTAGGCTATGGTCTGCAAAAAGCTTGAAAAAGCTTACAAAGCATGTGCGGGCTCAAAATACCAAAATAGTGCAAAATAACCCTGAATTGTATGAAGAAGAAAAAAACTACTTTATAGGTATGTTTTTCTTCCCCACAATACAAATAATGTGCATGTACCTTCAGTTGTGCAACAGTTCTCTTTAAGGTCCAGTTGTGTACCTCAATGATTCTCTACAATTACAGGGGTAGAAATATGCTAAACTTCAGTGACATTGTTAAGAAACAATGCAAAATAAAAATAAAGAAACAGTTAAGGTTTTCATTTGACTTACACTTGTACTGTATATTCCTCTAAAACAGAAGAACCGCAATACCTGCCAAGTAAACAACATTTATACATTCTATAAAAAAAAACAAAAAACAACAACACTAGGTTAAAAACAACCCAAATTGTGTTATTTTTAGCCCAACGGAATATAGGACATTAGAATATAGGACAGAACATATTTTAATGCAGAAAATGGGTTGTTTTAAAACCGAAAGGATAGTTTCATTGTTACAAAAAGGCTGTTTTCATTATATTTCATAAATTGGTTAATATTTTATATTATGTGATTATTTTTACCCTTTGAAAATGTCTAATATAGTGGGGAAAATAAGCATTGAACATTCAACATATCAGATGAAGCTGACATCTGGGCACTGGGATGACAAATACAGTATGTCAGCATGGTATCTACTATTTATACACAAAAATGTATTCAGAAATGCTAGAGATGCAAAAGGGGTGTTTATATATAGACTTTGAAGTAAATTACTCAAATAAGACATATGTTTAAGACAAAAATGTGAGATTTTGATCAAAGGAGATCCAAAAATATATCCAAAAATATCCAGTATCCAAAAAAACTGAGTAACTGACTTATGATCCAGTGTACATTAAAAAAACAAGTATGCCAAAATTAACAAAGACAGCAGTGCATTAAATGTCATGTGAACTGAACTGTTATTGCACATTTTTGCTTTTTCTTAATGGTTTTATGGATAAACATATTGATACAAACCTTCACTCAATCACATGTTCATTTTTAACACAACTGCATATCTAGTTCATAATCAGTGTGTTAGCACACTTGCTGTGTTTTAAACATTTCCACAAAAAGATGTGTTAAAAGATAACACAATCATGTATTTGTTTATACTTTTCACTACAAATATCCTAAAATGCAATTTGTTTGTATGCTAAAATTCTACTAAAATGCTCACAAAACAAACAATTGCATGAAATTAAAGTGAACTTTATTAAAATCTTTAAAACATTTGACAGATGTAAGAATTGGAGTTAATGCATCTTCTTACAAATTTCTCTCCCATCTGGGAAGAAAAGAGTCCCACTCCCTTCTATTTGAAAATCTGTAAAAGAGCAAAAAGTGTGTTGGTTACTTGGTTAATACAAAATATGGACTTGGGTTTTAACTGAGAAATTGTGTTACAGAATTCCAAATTGTGTAATTTTGGAAATGTGACTGTATGCTAAAGTAATGTTATCAACTCTGGTGAGCGTCTAGGTTAGCATCACTCATCCAGCTAGCTAACCTCACTCGGGGCCTAAGATAAGATGCAGACCCAGAGAATTATAGAATAACCTTGTTAAGTTATTTGTTATAATTATTTAAAAGTTAAGGATATTATATCTAGTAGTAAACACTGAGTAAGTGGTTGGCTGTGGCTCAGTCGGTAGAGCGGGTTGTCCACTAATCGTAGGGTTAGTGGTTCGAATCCCGGCCTGGTTGATCCCATGCCGAAGTGTCCTTGGGCAAGACACTGAACCCTAAGTTGCCCCCGATGGCAAGCTAGAACCTTGCGTGGAAGCTCTGCTAACATTGGTGTGTGAGTGTGCACTTGTAAGTCGCTTTGGATAAAAGCATTTTTACACATTTGAAATGTTTAAACTCCGATATAGTATTTTTACAGGAGACTCACCGTTGTATTAAAGATCATAGGTTACACTGCCCTTGAGTCTTATGCCTGTTGTTGGGTTTTACAGCATTTATACAACCATCGATAGTTAGTGTAGCCATCACGTGCCGAGGTGATTGGGGGGGGTGTATGAAAATGAATCATGTGTAAATGAACCACATATAAATGAATCATATATAAATGAATCATATGTAAATTTTACTTGGGGGGGTATAATGTGCTGTTACTGGGGTTAAAAGTTCCATAAAGGCCAGATTTGTGCAGTATACGACTGATTGTTGTCCTATGGACAGAGTCTCGCACCTCAGCTGTAGATCTCTGCAGGTCATCCAGAGTGATCATGGGCCTCTTGGCTGCATCTCTGATCAGTCTTCTCCTTGTATGAGCTGAAAGTTTAGAGGGACTGCCGGGTCTTGGTAGATTTGCAGTGGTCTGATACTCCTTCCATTTCAATATTATCACTTGCACAGTGCTCCTTGGGATGTTTAAAGCTTGGGAAATCTTTCTGTATCCAAATCTGGCTTTAAACTTCTCCACAACAGTATCTCGGACCTGCCTGGTGTGTTCCTTGTTCTTCATGATGCTCTCTGGGCTTTAAACGGACCTCTGAGACTATCACAGAGCAGGTGCATTTATACGGAGACTTGATTACACACAGGTGGATTCTATTTATCAACATTAGACATTTAGGTCAACATTGGATCATTCAGAGATCCTCACTGAACTTCCGGAGAGAGTTTGCTGCACTGAAAGTAAAGGGGCTGAATAATTTTGCTCGCCCAATTTTTCAGTTTTTTATTTGAAATATCCAATAAATTTTGTTCCACTTCATGATTGTGTCCCACCTGTTGTTGATTCTTCACAAAAAAATGACAGTTTTATATCTTTATGTTTGAGGCCTGAAATGTGGCAAAAGGTCGAACAGTTCAAGGGGGCAAATACTTTCGCAAGGCACTGTATTGTACATTGTCTGAGGTCTTTCATAACCTTACCAAACCCCACCAACACACCCACACACCCTTTCAGACTATTCAGATACATTGGCATTCAGCACTTTATTTTAAAATCTTTTGCAATCACAGCTTCCATGTAAAAAAAATTAAACTTCTCTAGTAATAGTCAAGACCCATAGAGTGTCAATTTTCACTTCCTTCCCATTCTTGGAACCGTTTGTCCTCAGCTGTTGTTCGTTTAAATTCAAGTCAATGGTTGGGGATTTGAAATTCAGGTCAAATTCAGATACTAAGGAACATTTAACTTTTCAGCTTTTAGAGCCAGTGTTCGGATGCATGGTGAACTGCTGTTTAATGTCTAGAGTATTTATTGTATATAGTATATGCTTCATAAATCATTCTGCTGACATTTTATCAATAAAAACAGCCATAAGAATTCAAACAGAAGAATTTGCCCATTAATTCTACAGCACCTTTTACGGTAGAAAGTTTTGAGGATAAAGAGTGATCTTATGATGAACCGCCTTGATCTAAAGATCTTATATTTTTCACTTTATTCCACCACTCTGGTGGTTTCCTATTTCTAGCTTCACCAGTGCACCTTTTTTCTGTTTTAACAATGTACCAAATAGATTATTTTAACATAGTCTCTCTAATATTAATGGTGATCATGATGGTTGAAAAATTAAAACACTCCAGATTTAATAGCCATATACAGAAAATATATTTTGTTATCTGTTTTGTATATGAACTAATAATGCAGTAACACTCCTGATCAGAAAACTGCCTTTTAATATCCACTTACTATTCAAATTGAGCTTTGTAAATTTTATGAAATAATCCCAAATGCAATAAAATTACAGAAAACAATTTGTTCTTTAACTTTTATTCTGGAGTAGAGTGAATAAAGGTCACTTCCATGGAAGGGAGCTGCATTACTGTATCATGCGGAGGAGGTTGTGTGTTACGCAATTCTTCATTTTTACTTGATTCAGAATGAGTTTAAAAGGCCCCTAATCTCAGCTTCTTAGTTGAGAACTCCTGATGCACTTGACAAGAGTGGTCTCCTGAATTTATATATTTTTATTTTATTTTATTATAATTACAAAATAATGAATCTCTCAGCTCTAGCCATCACTTTTTTAGCCTGTGCTCTTTTGTCAATGACAGAAGGTAAGTACATTTAGTAAAATCTTTACTTTTCTGTATAGAGTTGGCTATGATTGTTTATTTTAAGTCATACCAATAAAAGAATAGATCTGAGCATGCGTTTAAGTGTAATTCATTAAAGTGATAACTTTTACATAAGAAGTTACTCACCACTGTCTGCTTATAAGTACAATATAAATTTGTTCTTCTCCAGGAATTGTAACCATTTCATAAAACAACGCTACGCACATGTTTAACAAAGAAGTTGTACACTTTAGAAATATACCTCTGCTTTTCCACTGATCACAACTCTCTTTCTCTTTAACACAACAGGACTTCCAATAAAGCCCCGATGTCGGTGTATAGATTTGGTGAAAAACAAAATCTCTGATAATAATATTGTGAAGATGGAGAGAATTCATCCTGGTCCTCACTGCAGAAATACAGAAATAATGTAAGCATAAATTTAAAAAGTTTTCATTTATTTTTAGTCACATATAAAACAAATTAATTGCTGATAAGCACATTTATACCGAGCAACATCATCAGTGGCTGTCCTGAGAATTTAACCCAGGAATTTCCAGTCATTATTACAAAACCTTATTTGCATGTTAAATATATTTATTTGTATGAGGTCAATATGATTTAGGCATACACTCAGCCATTTTCACATGGGTTTAAAATAACATGTCTTGTACTTTCAGCGCTACAGTGAAATTCTCAGAGAAAGAATTAACATTGTGTCTCAACCCCCAAGTCAAGTGGGTTCAGAATGCCCTCAAAAAGTAAGTTTCACATTACAGATTTTCCTCTCATATTACTCTCACCTATACACGTGCATGTTTCACTACTACTAATTAGTAATTTTAAGACCAAACAACATTGTATTTGTTGCAGATTGATAGGACTGAAGTTAATCTGGTTTGATTGTCATAAATGTGGCTTGTTATAACGTCATACACTGTTTTAAATGGTCAGTTATAAACTAATATTAATATTAGCATCGTTCTCTTCCTCTCTGCAGAAGGAACCTGGCACCATAGATTGTTTCTACATTAAAGATGTTTGAAAGAGAAGAAAATAAGGAAGAGTTGATGAAGTAAAATTCTCTTAACATCTCAGTATTTCTTCACTCATCATATGAGTAATTATCTAGGTTCCAACAGTATTTGTATACATGGTCTATATTTACTGTAATAAAATCAACATTGTCCATTTTTTTTTTATTATACAACAATTTATGAACATTTCATAACATTACTAATAAAGTGTTTTGAACATTCAATACTGTCTGTGTTATTCACAACTTCATAGTAATAACTTGGACATACACCAGTATAAATAATTTAAAAACTCTCTAAATCCTACACCGTGACAAATAAACAAATTAAGCCTACACATATATCTTAAATCTTAATCTACACTTTTTTTTCACAATTTGCTCCCTTTGTTAATATGGTTGTCTTAGGCTTTATCAATTTATACCAAGAAAATATATACACTATAAGGTCAAAAGTAAGTAACTGACCATCACGACCAGATGTGATTGCTGAACAAACCATTCCAAAACCATGGGCATTAATATGGAGCTGATCGCTTCTGTGCTGCTATAAAAGCCTCCACTTTCTGGGAAGGATTTCCCCTAGATCTTGGAGTGTGGCTGTGGGGATTTCTGTTCAATCATTAGTTAGTTCAGGTACAGGTGTTGACAAGATGTCCTGGCTCACAACAGTCATTTCAGTTCACCCCAAAAGTGTATGGTATTTTTAAGGAAAAAGTATGCTGCACAAATCTGGCCTTTATGGAAGAGTGGCAAGAAGAAAGCCATTTCTCAAAGATATCCATAAAAAGTGTCTTTTAAAGTTTGCCACAAGCCACCTGGGAGACACACCAAACATGTGGAAGAAGGTGCTCTGGTCAGATGAAACCAAAATCGAACTTTTTGGCAACAATGCAAAACGTCATGTTTGGCATAAAAGCAACACAGCTCATCACCCTGAACACACCATCCCCACTGTCAAACATGGTGGTGGCAGCATCATGGTTTGGGCCTGATTTTCTTCAGCAGGGACAGGGAAGATGGTTAAAATTGATGGGAAGATGGATGGAGCCAAATACAGGATCATTCTGGAAGAAAACCTGATGGAGTCTGCAAAAGACCTGAGACTGGGACAGAGATTTGTCTTCCAACAAGACAATGATCCAAAACATAAAGCAAAATCTACAATGGAATGGTTCACAAATAAACATAATCAGATTGTTGTCCTATGGACAGAGTCTCACACCTCAGCTGTAGATCTC
>JAFFST010050663.1:58777-83333 GCA_022414735.1 Noturus placidus | reverse complement strand
TCTCCTCCGCTTCCGGGGAAAAAAAATCCGCTGCATCCATGTTGCGGTCTTTCGTTCTGTCACGTTCGCGTATAGGAGGCGGATGCAATCGCGGGATTTTTTTGTGGTTTATTGTTCAACAAATCAAAACAAAGACAAAAACACTAACCTATCTTAAACACTAAGGCATGAATCTAACACTAAGACTAAATATGAAAAACACGGGCATGACACAGAACACCGAGAGACATAGAACAAGAGTCTAAACACATTTACATTTAACGAAAGACCCAGACCAAGTGAAAAACCCAACTATATATACCCACCAGTGCTCATTAACCAAAACATGAATCAGGTGCAGAAAACCATGTGACTTGTGGTGGCTGATGGGAAATGGAGTCCAGAGTCCTTAGAACCGTGACAGTCATTTGGTACTCAGGGAGAAGAAAAATATTCCAGGCTTGTTTAATCATGCAACAAATATAAAATCACTAAAACAAACCCAGCAAATATGTCTGCTATCTAACATTATAATATCTGTGTAAATTAAAATAAAGAGTGGTTCACTGATACTTGGAACTGTTATGAAGGTTTGTGCCATCATGAATTCTGGCAAATACCAGGATATTCCAGCCTAAAACCTGGTCACCTCTGCCAAGAGGTTCAACATGACCCCAAAAGTACCTGCACAATTGTGCCATGGCCATCTCAGTGTACAGATTTTACAACCCGTTGGGTAAACTGAAGAGGGCAGCAGACATTTGTAAATCTAAGAGGATCTTCCAAGCAAATCTAAGATCTAACCTTGTTAGACATTACATGAAGAGATTCAGTGCTGTTATTCTGTCCAGATAAGGCTTCACTAAATATTAGGAGTGTCCATAAATAAATTGCATTTGAACCTGTTAACATCAAATGATACAGTGTCTCCCCATGTTAACAAACATGACATGTGTTTATTTTTTTATATGGATAATCTGTCCATTTTCATAAAGTGTAGCAATAATCATAGAACTGAATTTCCCCTAGTGTTGATGTGGGGTTATTGCATTATATAAACTAATTTGCACATGGAAGTTAATGCTAGTAGCTTTTGTTTTGTCTGTGCCTTCTATAGTGAGCAATGTAGTCACAGTTTTATCTCCAAATCCTGGGATTACTTGAAATATTACCATTGTGAGTTGTTGATCATATCAACCCACCCACTAAATTTAATTTGACATGGAAGACTTGGTTATAAGTTTTCTGCACTGACACCACCAATTTCCTTTCTTCCTGATGTGTTATGTTTTAGTTTCATTGAGGAAGTTACTGGTTACTGTACTGTCACAGTTTTTGTTAACCCTCATTGCTAACAGTAAGTAAGTTACATGTCATCACAGTATACAGGTCTGCACTCTGTAGACATAAACCTTTCATTTATTTACAAAAATACTCTGTAGGCCAGAACCTATAGATTTTGGGAGGTGAGAGGTGAAACAGCTCATCAATAATCATACCTGCAATATTTCCTTACAACATGATTTAGTTTTATTTCCCAAAATATAAATGTACAAATAAAAAAATTAAACTACTGAGGCCCTGATCTGAATCAAGCAGTTGCTGGAGACAAATGGACGAATGAGGTAAATGTGTGAGGTAAATGGGTGAATGAGGTAAATGTGTAAGATCATCATTAATTGAGTAAACACCACACTGAACACTGTCTCTACCGGATGTAGTTTCCCTCCTGTATGCAGTTTATTCCATCGTCATTCCAAAAAACTGAAAAGCAAGACAGCAGTTGCAAGCATTTCAGGTTTACTGTAGGGTCAAGTGTCCATAACTTTAATAATTTAGGAATTCAATACAGGTTATCAGTTTCAACATACATTTTCATAACCAGTATGATAACAAACTTAAATCTTGGACTGAATGGACAGAACACTAAATAATTAGATTTTTAAAAATGACATTTTATCGAAAGAATGAATAAATAAATTTGAACTTGTCATCAAAGAATAAGCGCAAACAAAATTGTTGAGATTATTTTCACCTTTGACTTGCCCGCACTGTAGTTTTTTGTTTTGTTTTGTTTTGTCTTGTTTGTTTGTCATTTAACTACTCTCCTATATCCAAAAAAGCAAACAAAAACTAAAATTACACAAAATTCCAAAATGGAAAAGGCAGCGATATATTTGATCATTTATTTCTCACCTATAAATTCAGGGTTGTCTATTTTATCTTTGTATATACAAGTAGTATATATAGATAGATATATAGATAGATACAGTTGATAGTGCTGGTTAAGATATACCTGAATGTTCTGCCTTAAAGTCAATGTACAGGTCACCATAAGGCCTTAGGACAGGACTTTTGAGTAGCATCTCACCTTTTCTTTTATGCTTCGGTTATCAGGCTTAGCCAGGCTGTCTAAAAACAAGGAACTAGCATGTACAAAATAATACATTCCAGAAAGGTTATTCTGTAGAGGTGGAAAAAGCTCAGTAGTGTTTGATGTCTTTGCAGATCTCTGTTTTACATACGCAAGATCTTGCTTATGTAACCAACTTAGGTTTTATTGCCAGTTAGGTTTATCTAAAACCAAACTCTGATTTGAAAATATTTGCATTTCGATTAGGATTTTTCCATGAAATTTCCATCAAGTTTATTCATCATTAAATGTATGATTTCTTGCACAAAACCAATACATGCCTATCTAATCAGCCATATCCCATTTAGTATCATATAATGCATAATAATGACACATATTGCCTCAGGTGTTCAAAGTATTGTGCAAACACAACTGCACAGTTCATTCCAGTCTAATTTTTTTTTGTGTGTGTGTGTGAACACAGCTCTTATATATCTACTAAAGCAGTCCTATATGCAGTACATGGGTCTTGGAGCTAAACAGAGTGCTGTAATGTACTGCTATAGTACTGCACATCCAGTGTCACTTCTTTTCCTCTTCTTCACAGTTAATTCATTCAGACTCATTTTGTGACCCATTTAGTCTCAAACTCATACACACACATACACACATACATTTGTTCTTTAGCTGAGTGTCACTCTTAGTGGATCATGGTGGTGGGTGGGTCGAGACTGGCCGCCTGACCACAGTAGCCATTGGCTGTCTGAAAAGAAGACGTGTGTCCATCTAGGAGGAGCTTAGAGGGAGAGGTGGGGCAACGGGAACGTGGTGAGCCACCAGTGAACAAGCGCAGAGCCCCGCGGCAGATAAGGCAGAACCAGTACAGCTGCGGTGCCATGAGCAGCGCAGCACCCAAGTTACACTGCCACGGCACAGCAAGAGGGACCTGGTAACCAGGGATAGATGCGTACCTGAAAAGGGAAAGATGGCAAAAAAGATTTCACATAAACAGAAGGCATCAGTAAATGAAAAGCAAAGAAAGAACTTATCTTTCGTGTGTTTTTTGATAGATACCCATTACATGTTATAAATTGGAAAAAGGGAAGTGAGCGAGAGGGAGAGAGACAGAGAGCAAAAGAGAAAGAAATAGCCAGAAGTTGGAAGATGAGACCCATACCTGCCATAAACATAGTAGAGGTAGGGGAAGAGAAGGACTCGACAGATGAAGAAAGTGACCAGCATGAGAGCCCCATTCACTTTGTGAAGTAGTGTGTGCTGCTGCTTATACTGAGAGAAAGTGCAAGTGAACGGGTAAAAACACAAATGTGTAATCTGGAAATAAGTTTGAACTAAAATAATGGGGGGGGGGGGGGGATGAGGCAGAGGGTTAAAACAATGAAAGAAAAGAAAAATTGTACAGTTTAACTATGCCTAAAATGCCTTATTCACTATATAGTGCCCTATGTTTTAGGTCTGCCATTCTGGAGTGGTGTCTGAAAGTAGACAAATCCAGGGCACTCTGTCAATCCCACAATGCCCAGCAGTACAAAGAGTATAAACAATATTCCCTAACAGCTGCAAAATACTTGTGATGTTTAAACAGCCTTTACTGAGAAATTGAATCATCAAAGATGTATTTCCTCACATATTGGCATCTTAGAGAGGATTACTTATTTTGAAAAGCAAAGGTTTGATACATCTCAAATAATTGTTTTGAAGAGTTTGCTAATGTTGTGTTTGTTTATCTAGTGTATATAATAGAGTTCTCCTGATTTTCCAATGTAGGAAACAGTGAATAGCACATTGTTTAGTATACACAGCATGTGCTGTCTGAAGAAGGCACTGTAATTACAGAATAATAATTTAAAAAAAGGAATGAAGTAATGAGGCACAGTTAGCAACAAGATACAATCAAAAATGAAGTAAAAGAAACGTGATCACAGTGACTTTAACCATGGTATGGTTATTGGTGTCAGATGTGCTTATGAGGATATACTTAGCTGTGAGAGGCTCTGAGCAGGAGAATACTAGATTAGACTTAAGAATTTTTTGCATTCAACCCCTAAAAACAAATAGCCATTCCTAGCTCAAACTGCATAACAGTAAAGGTACATGTAAATATGTCCTTTTCCATGCACTGTAGCTGAAAGATCTCTTGAGAGTGCACTAGGCCTTTCAAGTCAGGGCTTGCATGCTGACACGTGTTCTGTTTTGCTTATGCCCAGGCATATAGAGACCCAGTTGTGGCTGGTGGTTTTTAAAATAAGGGGGAGCACAGGTGTCTGTTACTGAAGTGTATATCTCTTTGTATTATGTCTTATTTGTTTAATATGTGAAGGTTTATCTGTGATGTTCATCTGTTTTATCTGTTTCATTTCTATGCAAAATAAAACCACCCGCCCACACACTCACTGACTCAGAGTGAGGACCCAAAATCAAGTATTAAAAGGCGGATGTCCAATGAACATTCTTGTTTGCTCCAATTAAAACACAATGTACTTGAATATTCCATAGGAAGCCATTGAAGGCCTATCAATGGAGTTCTCTTGGCAGGGCATTTACGCACTTCAAATGAGATTTCCATGCAGGCTGCGCTGTCCACTTAAAACAGTTTGTGTTTAATAAACAAACAGCATGATATTGCAGTGAGATTATAATATAATATTTTGATTTGCTAAAATATTGAATTTCCAAGACTGATGAATAATGTAGATACAATTCTAAATTGACTATAGAAACATTTCATTACTGCGCTTTAATAAAATTTTAGGGGAGGTTAGGCTTCCCATGTAGTCTTAAAGTATTCAGCTGTGCAGAGACCTAATATTTCTAGCATCGGCTAATTGCATCACATCCCATACGGCCATGCTATAAATTCATATAAATTTTATTTGGATAGAACTTTTAACAACAGATATTATCAAAGATGTTTTACAGGAGATTTAGATGCCTAATCAGTAAGCCAGAGACTACACTTACAAGGAAAAAATCCCAGAGGAAAAAACTCTATAAGGAACCAGAAAGGCATTAATAAATGTGCATTAATGTACAGTGTGATCACTGTATGCTAAATATTGCATGCATTGTTGTTTAAGACTGGGGAGAGTGATGTGATGAATAAGTATTGGAAAAGACCAGTGGGATGGACGGGAAAACACTCATCAAATCAATAATGAATGTACCTGAATAAGGATTTTGCCTAAGCAGACGGAGGGAGTGCTGAGCTCAGCTAGGAACATGACGCCCTGGAAGTAATCACCCTTCCCCTGCCTCCAGAACTGAGAAAGGAAAAACAACATCACATTAACACATAGAATGTACAAGCAGCAACTCACCAGACCAAGCTTAGCTTAGGTATGGGTTCTAGTGTAGAAAACCTTTCAATGTGACGTCGAGATTCATGTTTCTTAAGAATGATTCGTTTTCTTACTTCTATTTCCTTCCCCTAAAATGTGAAACAAGACACTATGGCATGCTTAGATTCTGAGTGTTTACATGACACTTATGACTGGATGTCTCACAACTGCAAAACAAATAAGCAAGAAATAAAATGATTTAAACTAAAACAAAGCCACTGCCTAGCAGCCACTGGACCCCTTTCTATTTCTAAACTTACAAAACAAAATTTTTTTTTTTTTTTTTTTTTTTTTTTTTTATATTTTATAGGCATATCTGATATTGAGTTAATAGATTAAATTAATCCCATTCATTTCCATTCACCATAAAAATAGGCTCATAACTATAAGTAAGACCTCAACAAAAATCATAATTTTTATAGCTCTGGTAATGGTGGGTTGTGACGTTCACCACTGCAAGAAAATTAAAAATCCCTTATGCTTCACAGACCTCTGGAGCCCCACTCTGAGGCCCATGGGCCTAAATGTACAGCATACTGAAAGGTCAGTAGAATTATAAAGAATCAACAGTCTGGATAGAACCTATTTATGTTGTTTTTAAAAATGTGATAAGACGTACAATTGTAATCCTATGTTTACTCAAAAATAACTTCTGATGGGGAGAAAACCCAAGCCTACGTTCTGATCTAATGCTGGATTTAACCAGGTCAAAAATGATGCCCTAGATATTGTTTTTCCAGAAAACTACACAAATAAAAACATGCATGGCGACAGTTACCACGGAGACGGGGAAGCATACGGTGACCATGACTACATGATGTAAGACCATGAGGAACTCTCTGCGGAGGTAGCTGCTCAGGGCCACAGACTTGGACTTGGGGCCGTTATCCACCTCGTGACCTTTGACCTGAAGCTTGTGCCAGTAGCACAGGAACATGGCGTATATATCATACACGAAGTAGGGCACGGCGAACAGGATGTAGGATGTGGTCAGCCAGTGCCTGAAAGATCATATTCTTTAAAACACATGGCTCTCACACTTCTAAAGACCCGGTGCTTTAAACAGATGGTTCTTTGTTAAAGATAATGAAAAACAAGCTGATCTGGATTTCTGACAAAACATATAAAATCCTCTCAACGCCATAGGTGATCAAAAGAGTTGACATTCTTCCTTTTTTGTTACACATGCAACAGTATGAGCAGTTTAACTGGTGCTATTCTTAGTATCTAGTTTCCTCAGGATAAATATGCATGACCTAATATCATACAAGACCCCATAAACATTACTGCACGAAAAAGATTCTCCAAACTAGCACTAGTTGCATTGGGCCTTAGGGGCATCAAATCACATGGCTTAGCCTCACATTTATCTAATTATATACTTACATAAAGCAGGGTGACACAAAAATCAATAAAAATCTAGAAAATTTGTTTATCCTGCTAATATGCTGAATTAAATTGCCTGTATTAGTAACTACATATACACTCTATATTCTGAAAGGGGATACCAAGTGCTATCTAAATAATTTTTTTTTTTTTTAAAGATTTGATAAAGATCAGTTTGCAACTCCATTAAATAACAACTTACTGATCCTCGATGATGTCATCACAGGAAGTTGAGATGATGTAACCAGCCGAGGAGGCCATGACTGCTTGAACGGATGATACCAACCTGGTGTGTGTTTTGTATATATTAGTGTGTTGTAATGCTTTTCCTAACATGTACATTCCTGCATTACTATATGAATGAAAACCAAAACCATTAGAATCATTGTCCTTTCTAAAGCAGAACTGTGTACTTTACCTGGCTGACACCATCACCGCATCCCCCTCGTGCCATCCTAGACCAGGCAGCCGTTTCAGACACTGCTTGGACAAGAGGAAAAGCCCAGGGAAAAACACAGAGCCTGCAGCCAAGATGGATAACATGATCGTTGGTGGGTGAGGTCAGCTGATGCAGCGTTCACAAGACTCTCTGACCGTTTTAGAGCATCTGCTGTCCTTCCCTCCTTTCTGAAAGAAAATATATTATCAGATTAATAACTGATCCATCTTGTACTTTTATTATACTACTGAAAGGAAGTACAATAGGGACCGACTATTTGAGTACACTACCATGAACCACTTAATTGCACTGTTTGTCCAAACAAAAAAACTACGTTCTAATTGACTTGAATAATAATGTGTCAATAAAGCATTATCAGTACTGCTGCAGAAGGCATATGGAACCCTACTAATTGAGTCAATGACTCATATTACTCTTTAAAAGCATAAATCACTATGTTTTAACTTTAGTGTGGAAACAGTGATTTGAATCAAATAAAAATACATGGCATCCTAAAATGTTTTAGAAATAATGAAAATAGTGTGTGGGCAGAATATCAATGACAAAATTATTTTACAAACTGCTAAACGCATTGGTGATCCATAAGGGTCAACCAAGTACAATAATCTATTACATTTTTGTAAAGGATGACATTAAAGCGTTCCTGCTAATGAGTTGAAACTACTGAGATTTCTGCATGTAGAAACCTCACCATATGAATAGCTGAGTAGCTCATATGGTGCCATCTGTGGCACTTTCACACATAAGATAAGGCTGCCACATATTGAATTTTTTGCCAGGCACAGCCTTAGTGTAAAGTATAATTGAATTGATTAATTGTGAGTCTTATAGTGGTTTATCCTGACTATTATTTTCATATAAACAGAAGTCTTTTCATTGCCATAAGAGACTGTTATACAGACAATTACAATATGAAAGCTTGAATGTTACTGTAGCCTACACAATAAGAGCTATCACACATTTGTACTGTAAATGTACTTGCAATTGTCTTTAAAAGTCATTTGCAAACGGACCCAAACACGTCCGTAAAAGTTCCAGTGACCAATGTTGTGAATAGTGAAGCATTACTATCCATATAGGATGATTTGAGATAAGTCATTACGATGGTGAAATATTGACAAAAATTTTCACAAATTTGACAGACATAACATCCATGCTTACAAACAACAATAACTACAAATAAGACCTGGTAGCATGAGAGGAGAGGAAACTGGTGGAGTCTCGAGAGATCTACTAACACATGGAATTGACTTATTTGATCAAAATCTGCAGGTCGAAAACCTACAGATAATGCAGATAATGAAAGGCAGGCCTGTCATAGTACAAAGGTAAACATAATTACTGTAAATGGCAGCATGATGGTCCAAGCAATATTAACATGTTTTAACCACAAATATAATGATGATTATATTTATGTTTTTTTTTTAATAGTGATGATGATCCATCCATTTTCTATACTGCTTATCCTACCAGCTGCCATTCCACCGCAGGGCATAATTACATTCATACACTATGGACATGCCAATTAGCCTACCACGCATGTCTTTGGACTGGGGAAGGAAACCAGATTACCTGGAGGAAACCCCCAACAACACAGGGAGAACATAAAAAACTCTGCAAGCACAGGAGCAGGAATTGAACCCCCAACCCTGAAGGTGTGAGGCAAACATGCTAACCACTAAGCCACCGTGTGCCTGACAATGGTGGTGATGATGGTGGTGATGATGATGGTCATGATAATAACAATAACAATAATAATAATAATAATAATAATAATAATAATAATAATAATAATAAGAAGAAGAAGAAGAAGAAGAAGAAGAAGAAGAAGAAGAAGAAGAAGAAGAAGAATGTCATCTTCATTCCTGGCAATTTAACTGACCGTTCAAACATTTTAACTTGTTCAGAATAAGCTCCAACAATAATATTAACAGCTGAAGCATGCATGGTAATCAGCATAAAACAATTTATTCCAAAATTGTGGCACAGAGATCATCTATTATGATACTAAATTATGGGCGAAAATGTCAAACTTGAAGAAAGGTGGTAAAACAGAAAAGAGAAAATTGCTATTTGTTGAACGAGCGACACAGTGGTGTAGTAGGTTGCTTTGCTCCTCACAGTCCAAGGTCCCAGGTTCAATCCTGATCCTATTTAATGCCTGTGTGGAGTTTCTGTGCATTGTCTCCCTGTAGTCCTTGTGTTCTTTGGTTTCCCCCACCTTTACATTTACTGCATTTGCAGAAACCCTTATCCAGAACGACTTACATTCATCTCATTTATAAAACTGAGCAGTGGCAGCTGAACTCATATGCTTCCAGTCAGAAGTTCAACATCTTATACAATGATCTACCACTGCCCATAAAAATATGCCAGTAGGTGGACAGACTACTTAATTGGCCCCATTAAGTTGATCGTGGCTACATTATATTGAGCATAGGTGTGTGTGTTTGTCTGTGTGCGCGTGTGTGCCCTGTGATGGACCTGCATCAAATCCAAAGGTGTATTCCTGCCCTGTGTTCCAGTGCTCACCATGACTCTGACCATCCTGCTGAAAAAATAAACAATAGAAACCCTCATAAAAATTGTAATGGTTTTAATGGGAACTCTATTGTTTTATTGGAAACTGTAATGGTTCCTGTGGGTCTCCACTGGTAATTTGTTTCTATGTGAGGCATGCTATGTCTAGTGTGTACCATTGAGGACCATTAATGGTAATGGTTTTAATGGTTAGCTGATGGTTTGTACTGGTATTTGTAGTGGAAACCATTCGAATTTCTGTGATGGTTTCTATAGAGATTTCCCTCCCAACAGGGCAGAATAAAGTGAGGATGATTAGTGAAGAGGAATGTTGCTTGTTTAAGCAGAATCTGTTACCTTTACAAGAATATCCGGTCTCATAGAATACACAAAACACTTTATTGCCTGTGAATCAAACAAATCCAAAATGTGAATGTAAGTAGATTCACTTTTAGGTTTGTTTCAAAGAGCTGAATCAGCGAATTGAGTCGTGTTTCCCATCACCAGTAAACATGTGGAATGGAGTCTAGCAAGTTTGCTGGGACAGACCTTACTGCTGTACAAAACATACCCAAATATCACATAAAACCTGAAACAGCCCACTTAGCACTTCTGACCTCCAACATGCCTGCATGTTGATATGCATTACAGTAATGATATGTATATATTGGGCGGCTGTGGCTGAGATTCGAATCCCGGCCCGGGTGATCCCATGCCGAAGTGTCCTTGGGCAAGACACTGAACCCTAAATTGCCCCCGATGGCAAACTAGCACCTTGCATTGCAGCTCTGCTACCATGAGTGTGCTCTCATTTGTAAGTCGCTTTGGATAAAAGCGTCTGCTAAATGAATAATCAAATGCATATCACAGAACTGCAATAGCTGTAAAAATGCGCAGTGCGCTATTACGCAGCCTAAACGCAGCTGGATGAGAATAAGAATAAACAGAGGAGAGTTTAGTCACTCAGCTAGTCACTGAGCTACACCAGACCTCGTTCTAAAAATTAAAAAGCAACGTAAAGGATGATGGTGATGCTCCTCATATGACGTGTTAGTGATGCTCATTTGTTTACATCAAAGTCTACGCTTAAGATGTAATCTTTACATGTCCAGAGACAAATGTTTAAAAAAATAATAATCCTGAACAATAAGCGTTGTGTTCCAGACTGAGGAATGTCACAACAACAACAGCAATGTCAGCAACCCAATCATTCAACCTTCAGCAGTATTTGTAGTATTTGATATAAACATGAGCAGTGATAAACGCAGCCTACGTTGCGGTGTTTCAGTCAGCGGCCTGTAGAAATCCGCATACCCGTAAAAGATAACGGCGATGTCCGGCCAAGACACACCGTGCTGTTTACCGACATGGTGTCCCCGTCGTGGTTCCTTCCAGCTGTTGTGTGTACGCTGCGTGAGATGTCAGTGATGCGAGCAGATGCCTCTCTCTCTCTCTCGCTCGCTATTGTCCTTTGCCCCATCCGCACTTCAACACTGATCGCGCCCTTTATATCTGCACCCCCCCCCCCCCCCCCCCCTTTTTTTCCTCCAGAGGCCGCTGGTGCTTTAATTTCCTTGGAGTCTGGACAATATTCGGGTCATGCTTTAAAACAGCGTTTTGCTGACTATACTGGAGCTGGACGTAGATAAATAAAGATCAAAGCTGCGGTTATTATGCTGCATTATTGATGAGGATGCACAGTGGGACAGGATGCACAAGGATGAGCTTAGCAGTCACCTTAGGTGGCGTAGGTCTACTATTGTTCCATACTGACTATGTAGTCTACAGAACCTTAAAAACAGCACAATGCCACCAGACTGCCTACAACTGTAAATATCCATCCATTTTCTGTACCGTTTATCTTACACAGGGTCACAGGGAGCCTAGAGAATATCCTACGGGACTCGGGGCAGGGGACAGATTGGATAGGGTGCCAAAAATGTGACGAGTATGTGAGTATTAACTAAACAATTTCAGGACTAGAATTTTAGAATAAATTCTTCAGTCTGTTTTGTGTGGAGGCAGATGATGTACCTAAAGATCAAAGTTGACAGTTAAAATCAGCATCATTGTAGATTTCACTCAGCATAAGTAATTTGGATGTCAACATAGGAAAATTGATGGATGATGTTGCTTAAACTGAAAATAGGACGAACAAAATACTTAATATTTAGTGTTTCTGTGCAAGCAAAGTGCTTCAGAAGCATCATTACTGATACTTTCATAAACACATAGAACATTACTGAGTAAAGCTATAGTAACACAGTCAACGCAGTCAAGTCAATATGACACACTAATGCATAAGACAGCACTATGTACAGTGCTGTGAAAACGTATTTGATTTCTTGTTTTTCATACTAAATAGTTTTATATATTCATACAAAATTCAAACATCAAACACGGGAAACCATAAACACACTACAGTTAAAAAAAAATTTAACTGAAGCAAAAAGTTATCCAACATCTTTCTCCAATGTGAAAAACTAAATGCTTCCAATAACTGGTGAGGATTCTTTCACTTACTTCTAGGACTAGCACTTACTCCTATGCTTTGGATCATTGTCTTGCTGCATAATTGCACGAGTTTCAGTTTACAGACGGAAGATTGTACATTCTCCTTTAGGATTTTCTGGTAGAGAGCAGAATTCATGGTTCCCTCAATTATTGCAAGTTGCCCAGACCCTGAAGCAGCAAAGCATCCCCACACCATCACACTTCCGCCACCATGTTTGACTGTGGGTATGATGTTCCATCCATCCTCTACCGCTTATTCCTTTTTCAGGGTCATGGGGAACCTGGAGTCTATCCCAGGAAGCATCGGGAACAAGGCGGGGTACACCCTGGACAGGGTGCCAGTCCATCGCAGGGCACAATCACATACACATTCACACACCCATTCATATACTACTGACACTTTAGACATGCCAAGGTATGATTTTCTTTTTGTGTAATTCTGTCTTTGTTTTACGCCAGATGTAATGGGACCCCTGTCTTTCATACAGTTCCACTTTCACCTTATCAGTCCATAAAATCATTCACCTAAAAGGTTTTAGGATTATCACGGTGTGTTTTGACAAAATTCAAACAAGGCTTAATGTTCTTCTGGGTTAGCAGTGGTTTTCACCTCGCCACTCTTCCATGGATGCCAGTGTATTTCTGATAGCAAAGTCATGAACCTTTATTGATGCAGCAGAGGCCTGTAGGTCCTTTGATGTTGTCCTTGGCTCCTTTGTGACTTGCTGGATGAGTCATTGCTGTGCTCTTGGAGGAATTTTGGAAGATCTGCCACTTCTTGGAAAGTTCATTACTGTGCTGAGTTTTTCCATTTGTAAATAATGTCTCTCAAGTGTGGTTCTTTGGAGTAACAGAGCCTTTGCAATAGTTTTGTAACCCTTCCCAGGCTGATGTATTTCAATCGCCTTCTTCCTCATCATTTCTGGAATCTCTTTCAACTTTGGCATAGTGTGTTACTGGTTAAGACCTTTTGATCAACTTCATGCTGTTGAAAAAGTTCTATTTAAGTGTTGATGTGATAGAACAGGGTTTGCAGTAATCAGGACTGGTTGCGTCTAGTGCAGTTGAACCCCATTTTGACTGCAGTTTCATAGATTTGGAGACTTAGTAACTATGGCGGCGAATACATTTTCACACAGGCCCAGTTGGTATTGGATAACTTTTTTGCTTCATTAAATAACTATCATTTAAAAACTGTTTTATGTTTACTCATGTTGTCTTTGTTTTATCTTGGATGCAAATACTTTTTCACAGCACTGTATATACACCAATTAGTATAACAATCCACCTGCCAAATATTGTGCAGGTCCCCCTTGTGCTGCCAAAATAGCTCTGACCTGTCGAGACATGGACTCCACAAGACCTCTGAAGGTGTGCTGTGGTATCTGGTACCAAGATGTTAGCAGCAGGTCCTTTAAGTCCTGTAAGTTGTGAGGTAGGGCCTCCATGGAACGGACTTGTTTGTCCAGCACATCCCACAGATGCTCAATCGGATTGAGATCTGGAGAATCTGGAAGCCAAGTGAGCACCTTGAACTCTTTGTCATGTTCCTCAAAGCATTCCTGAATACTTTTTGTAGTCACTGCCATCAGGGAATACAGTTACCATGAAGGGGTGTACTTGGTCTGCAACAATGTTTAGGTAGGTGGTACATGTCAAAGTAATATCCACATGAATGACAGGAACCAAGGTCCCCCAGCAGACCATTGCCCAGAACACCACACGACGCACACGCACCTGGCCATCCATATGATTCCTTAGACCAGGCCACCTTCTTCCATTGCTCCATGATCCAGTTCTGATACTCACATGCCCATTGAAGGTGCTTTCAGCAGTGGACAGTGGTCAGCATGGCCACTCTGACCAGTCTGCAGCTACGCAGCCCCATATGCAGCAAGCTGTGATGCACTGTGTTCTCACACCTTTCTATCATATCCAGCATTAACATTTTCAGCAATTTGTGCTACAGTAGCTCTTCTGTGGGAAAAGACCAGGCAGCCTAGCCTTCACTCCCCATATGCATCAATGAGCCTTCGGTGCCCATCACCCTGTCGCTGGTTCACCAATTGTCCTTCCTTGGACCACTTTTGGTAGGTACTAACCACTGTATACTAGGAACTCCCCACAAGATGAGATGCTCTGACCCAGTCATCTAGCCATCACAATTTGGGCCATGTCAGTAAAATCCTTACATATTTTTCCTGCTTCCAACACATGAACTTCAATAACTGTTCACTTGCTGACTAATATATCTCCCTTTTACAGGTGCCAATGTAACGAGATAATCAATGTTAATCACTTCACCTTTTAGTGGTTTTAATGTTATTGCTGATGGTTTATATTTGTTGCAGTTAAAATGGTACTTATGCATAGCACTTTGTCTATTCAAGAGTTTATGTAAATTTTATTACTTTATTTATCTAACTAATGCTGTGAGAGGAAGTGCATTCTTTACCTTGTGATCATTTGTGTGCTGTAGTTGTTATGAACACATGAGGGCATGTTAAAGACAGTAAACTTGCCTCTAATCCCTTACATCATATTGCATTACTGCAAAGCTTCGACAATTAACTACTACACACAAAAATAATTTATTAACTGTGGATTGTAATATTGATTATATTGTGAAATTAACTATGCTCAGATACCACAGCCTCCACCAAAGCCAGAGCTGAAGTAAAGCTGCATCAATTATCGTTATCAGTGTAAGATGAATCAAGATGAATTTAATACATTACTCATACCTATGTATGGAAAATACCCAATATCTGCCCAATTCAGAGCTAAATAAAGGTGACACGTTTCACCCAAAGCTATCATTACTTGCCTTTCTTTTTAATAGTCAAAATTACAAAATAATAACATGATCTACATAATCTACAAAATAATGACATAATATTCATGATCATGGTAAGCATCAACGTAATTCCTTTTTTTTTTTGATCTAACAATTGCTAATAGGCATGCATACTGTTGAGAAATATAAAAATATAAATATAAATACATCCCATTAATATTTTGTACTGAATCCAAGCCTACAATTTAAAATACCTTTAGAGTCTTATTAATTAAAACAGGGTAGAGTGGTACAATAAGGCATTGAGATGCAGTGCCGGAACTCTACTGATTCCTATAGGAGAGGTATTCAGCTTAGTGCTAGATGAAGAATAACCTAAACATGATTCAAAGCTTAATAAGCAATTACTGATTCAAACTAAATATCTAATTACAAAAAAAAAAAATAAAAATTAAGTTAGTGAATGACCACATAATATACAGTACCAACACTAAACTGCTCAAACTAATCACTCCAATACAAAAAAAAAATTGTTCTTTTTTTTAAATCTCAACAGGTGGCCTATATACTTGTTTCTAGCTATTAAATTCAGTTGTTTGATTAAGCCCTTCCTTTAAACACTTGCATCACACAATGAAAAAAAAAACACAGCATGAATAACAATTATGGCCAAAATATATTCATAGTCCAAGCAATAAGTTGCATTCATTTTGTATGAGCATCTTTTTTTTTTTTGCTTGCAGTAAGAAAAAAAAAAAAATCAAGCATCGATTAACTCCTCTTTATGCATTTTATAATTTGCTTGAAGATCATGAAGTGTTCTATTGAACCGAGTCAACCAAGCGTTCAAATTTTTTCTTTTTTATAACAAGGCTCCTTTAGCCAAGACTTCCCTTACTAAACAAATTCAATAAGGAAAACAATCCTGGTTAACTGTTTAAGGTGCACAATGAACCTGAATACAGCTCTTGCTTTTTTTGTTTGACACATTTTACCAAACCGTTAATGACACTGTTATCATTTTTTACCACACACACCTACACCCACTTACTTTCCCAAAGCATTGCCAATAAAGTTTAGTGTGAGGTGTTCCATCTCTGGAGTTAAGAAGACAAGAAAATTGTCAAACTACTCTACAAATTTGTTTCCCTACATCTCCTCCTTCTGTTCTTGTTTCATGTGACCTCTGTTTTCCCCAATTCCTTTTCATGTCTTCATGGTTTAGAGTGTGCGAGCAGAAAGGTATGGCAGAGAAAGCAGAATATGAAATACAGTAGAAAGTCACAATCACAGTATCGTTGTATCCTGCAGCAATAAGAGTGAAACAGATTTTGAGAACAACAAAAAAGGAGAAATCCAGCCAGTGCAATCGTACTTGCTACTGAAATTAAGTGTCTAATTACCCTCGTGCCATTTTGAAGCCACCATGGACTTCACAGGCACCTCTGATCATGTTGCAATAATACACTGAAGATCTACATCGTGCTGTGGAGACTGGTATACATAGTGTTCATGCGTAGAGTTTCTTTTCTTATTTGCTACAGTGGCTGTGTAATTGGTGAGTGTGTGTGCTCAGCTAGCTGTGTAATAGCTCTTTTCACAGTATTTGCTCAACAATGTGGATTGGTATGTTAGAGAGAGAGAGATAGTATATACCAGGGCTATTCATCATGTAGGGAAACACAAGTCAACAGCCTGATGGTAAACAAAAGTGCTACAGTATATTTTTAATAATAAAACACAATAAAATAACACAGTAGATCTATAATTTCATCAATATACATCAATCAAAGTAAAAAGGTAAGCAAATCTGCCTGGGAGCCATGTGTTTTTGACACATGGGCTAATATATTTATTAATCCATTTTTACTATTTATTTTGATTTTAAAAAAATTACTATTTATTACTGATGATCTTTTTGGCAATAAGAGAGATAATGCTGAACCTTCACATAAACATCTGATCATTCAGTAATCTTATGAGTAAAAGATTAAAAGACACAGTGACAGCACCACATAGTGATTATAATTGATAAGAAGTGGAAGTCACTGTGTTGTTGCAAAAAAAAAAAAAAGGCATAATCCAATCAAACACTCCCTAAATCTGTTAATGATTTTAAAGATTTTCCAGACTTAGCCACCTCACTTGCTCTATCCGAAACACCTACTTCCAAAGACGAGGCAGTGCAAGCAGTTTATGCAAGCAGTTTAAAAAACTTGATATCAGATCAAGAAACCGAACCATACATACACTTAATCATTTAATTTGCAGAATCAGTGTGCAGTTGTCTGGTTAGATCAGAGGCACCTACATTGGTGCTTTTGAAAGCCACATCCAAGCAAACAACACTCATAACTAAACACTGAGACACTGGAGGGCTGTTTTCGGTCTAGTTAACCATGTCATGTAAATTTGACAGAACTTTTATCTTCAGAAAAATGACAAGTCCAAGTTTTCCAAAAGCAGCAAAGTGCTTCAGATCTATCAAGTCTTTCCAGCTCTGGAAGACATAAATATTTACTCTTCCTCTTGCTCAGTCACATTTTTTCCCCCTGTACACTTTTCATTTCCACACTTCATTTTCTCAAATCCTTCAACAGCAGGACCAGAAATTTTGCTCATCCTTCTTTGCAATCACTTCTGTAAGATATATATCAATCCATTTAAGATTGAGTTTCCCTTTTGCTTATATATAGTGAATGTTATATGACCTGCCTGTGCAGAGAGGACTACCTCTCTGAAAAGAAGTTTCCGGCTTGCTTTAATATAAGGAGAACACGATCATTTTTAGTTACTGGTTCCAGAGCCCAGAAGTTTTATTGATTGCTATCACAATATAAAGACTAGAAAATCCATCACAGCAACTTTATTATAGTATCATTAACAAGCTGGATTGTTTAAAAAAATAAAACCTGCTAACTGAATAGTCCTGGTATATACCATTCTTATAAACATGTCCTATGCATCACAAAGGTATGTACAGTGATCTAGTTTGCTAGCTGGGTACATGTGTGTGTGTGTGTGTGTGTGTATATGAGAGAGAGAGAATGTCTGTGGATATAGATGTGTGTTACAGGCATGCAGTACTAGCTCTGTGGCTCCTGTGCAATGCAGGAACAGTCGGTGACCAGCAGGTCCACCATGGTATTGGTGCTCACGAAGACAGCAGGTGCCGGCGCCATGCTGCTGCTGCTCAGCACCACCGTGCCATCAGGTGCACCCTCTCCACTGCTGCTGCCCGGGGGATTGTGGGTACCCATGTGGCCCTGCAGCTGTGTGAGGGTTTTGCAGTGCACGCCACACAAATGGCACACTAGAACAGAACCGCTAGAACCAAAGCCGCTTTCCTTCCACTCCTGACCGTGGTGCTTCTGAGCATGTATACGCAGGTACGTGAGCGTTGTGAAACCTAGTAAACAGAGTGTGTTTACATGTATAGTAAATACATGCACAAGAAAATGCCCTTAATTCACAGCATAAAATGTCTATTTAAATCCCCACGATGTATTAAGCACAATGGCACAACATTTATGGCACAGAAAATTGAAATGGTAGCTTAAATAGGAAATGGAGCTCTATATTAGGGATTAAAAATTGTCTTTTTGATTCATATTAATCAGTCCATACAGGATTTTGCACAGATGTATTTTGTGATTGTTGCAGCCAAAATTGCTTTATTTGCTGCGTCTTAAAAAAAAAGTTTGCACAGAATTGTTTTGCACATCGTTTGTTTCGCAGTGATGTTTGTTGGTACATGAGACCTTTTAGCTGTACTCATGGTTCACGCACTTGAATCGAAGAGGATTTGGCTGAATGTGCATCACGATGACATCACATGGACCAAATCTGCAGAAAAGCTGGGATACTTTTGAAAGAACTGCAAGCTTCTCCGAATACTGCACGTTTGTGTGATTTCGTATTAATTTCTACGATCGAAATCATGGAGAATAAATCGGTCCTTATAGACACAAGGTATTTCTTTCACCCTGGGTGCATTTCTACTGAAGTTTCTAAACATTTTAAACAAAAACTAAAAATGTTTCTAGAACTACAGCTATGGATTCGCTGGTGAAGAAACGCAACCAAAGCTTCCGAGTTCCTGAAATGTTCGAGACAAAATGCCCTGCACGTGATTATTATGATTAGAAAATATTTTCAAATTTATTGTGGAATATTTACGAATGGGTCAAGGTGTGAAAAGTTTAAGTCATAAGATGAAATTAACCAAATTAATAAATGAATGAAAAATATATAAAGACTTTTCCTTCTCCTTGAGAGCAAGGTGGTTAAATTAAGAAACACAGAGAGAGAGAGAGAGAGAGAGAGAGAGAGAGAGAGAGAGAGAGAGAGAGAGAGCACAATACTCACTTCTGTTACACAGGTGGCAGGCATGATGTTGTGACTGGTTGTGCACCCTCATGTGATCAGTGATGTAAGCGGCTGAGAGCAGCTTGCCACAGATGTGACATGGAACCTTCTCCTCATGCCGGATCATATGAGCACGCAGTCGATCTTTTGTGGCAAAACTCGATTCACATGTCTGAAAATAGTAAAACAAATCATAGCTCACCCTCACTCAGTCATTATTGCAGTAAAGGTGAAAATACTCATACATTTTTGTCATGTGTAGCAAGCCATGCAACACAACACACCCTAACGATTAGCTTGCAGTTCAAACTACAGAAAGCAAAGAAGAAATTAAAGAGGAAAGAATGAATCTTCAGGATGTGCTGTTATAAGAAAAGAATAATTTTCGGTGTGGTAATTGCACTTTGCGCCAGACCACAACACACCACCACAGTTTTAATTATTTTCCTCTAACAGCATGTCCCAATGTGCTTAATTCCTCTTTTACTACAACAACATTGTATTCATGATAGAACAGCACGTTGTTTGTTTTATCTATTTATAGTTATGCTTAATGATGTGGAATGTCTGCAAGACAAATTACTTCCTGCTACCTGACTGTTCCCTAACCAGGCTTCCTTTTCTCACTCACTTGACATTAATAAGACAAATCATGCTGCTAAGAAAAACGCAAACCCGCCATCCTGAAGACTTTCTTTTGTCAGAGAACTTACAGGAACAGCTTTACCTTTGACAGTTATATAGTACGAACACTGGAGACTCTTTCCGAAAATGCTGAATAAACGTCTCCTTACAGAAAACTCCACAATTTTAGCACATATTTTATGTGGAGCGTCTTCTGTACAAGACTCTGTAGAAGTTGTTACTATAGAAATGGAAACGTATTAAAACAAGCTCACTATTATAAACCTGTGATTTACCTTGCAGTCAGACCTAAAGTCAAAAAATTAAATCAGCACCTTCTGACCAATCAGAATTGAGAATTCTAAAGCACTGTTGTGTAAAGTAATGTAAAGCCTGGGGTTATTAGGTAATGATTTAAAATAGATTCTTTAACATCTCTCTATAAACACAAATGCATCATACCGGACATTTGAAAGGTCGTTCTGTAGAATGAACTTGTCTGACATGGCTGTTGAGGTGGTCAGGGCTACAGGAAAAAGAGAGAGAGATCAAATTCAGGCTCTAACTTTGACTTAAAAGGTATTACAGCTACCAAAAAACACAGTATAATGTTTGCTTGAGTTTCAGACCGAGAAAAGGCCTTGGCGCAGTGTGGACACACGTATGGCTTCTCAACGCCACCCTGGTGTGAGCGCACGTGGTGGCTCATTCGGTCTTTCCTCTTAAAGCGCTGCTGGCACACAGGACAGGAGAAGGGCTTCTCATCCGAATGCGAGAGCCGGTGCCGATTCAGGTGGTACACGTCCCTGAAGGCCTTCCCACAAGTCTCACATGCATGGTTCTTACGCACCACATTAGCATTAGGGGTTGGGTTCACTGGCCTCTGCTTGACACAAGAGAAAGAAAAGGGCAGACACGTCAAAGACCTTTAAAAGGCGTACATAATGTGTACATAGCCACTGTAAATTACACACACATTTATGAACACTTATGTCCCACAACCCGCAGGTATTATTACACTGCCTTGTTTATTACATTTTACACCACAGTGCTGTCGAATTCTCGAATTCGATTCGTCACAAGGTGTTGAATATTCTATTACAACAGCTCTGACTATAATGTAACAGTAAATCCTCCACTTACATTAATTCACCTGGTCTAATATGTTTCATTTCTACTGTAACAGCACATTCACATGGACTTGTATGGTGGATCCTCCACATCTAGTTATAAATGAATTAAAAAACATGTTATTTAATAAATATTTTAGAAAATCTGATATGGTCAAACTTTGTGTAAGTATATGCTTTATTAAGTTCGAGACGGGTAAAAAAAAAACCCGGACTGTTTAGAGATGCTATAACGTAAGTGAGAACAGGAAATAACAAATGTTCCACAACATTAAATATAAATATAAACTGATAAGTATGATCTTTCAGTCTTTCATTAGTAAAAATTGTAATTGTTGGCAAACTGTGGTGGTAGAAGACGAGTAAAACACTGACATTCTGTACAAGAAAATAAATCAACTTTGTGTGGTAACAGTAATTTCGCTTTGGGTCAGACATCACCACACCACCCTGTCATTATTATTTTCCTCTAAAAGCACATTCCCAAAATGTTTTATTCCTCTTAGGCCAACATTTTTTTTATTCATGAAAGAAGAGCACATTGTTTGTTTTATCTATTTATAGTTATGTTTAATGATGTGGAATGCCTGCGAGACAAATTACTTCCTGTTATCACTATGACAGATCCCTTACCAGGCTTCCTTTTCTCTCTCTCTCTTTCAACGTTAAGACAAATCATGCTGCTGAGAAAACACAAAGCCCTCCACTCTGAAGACTTTCTTTGTCAGAGAACTTACAGGAACAGTTTCACCATTGACAGTTATAAAGCACAAACACTGGAGACTCTTTCCGAAAATGCTGAATAAACATCTCCTTACAGAAAATCTAACAATTTCAGCACGTTTTAATTCGTTTCTGTGGAGCGTCTTCTATACAAGTCTCTGTAGAATTTGCTACTATAGAAATGGTAACGTATTAAAACAAGCTCACTATTATAAACCTGTGATTTACCTTGCAGCCAGACCTATGGTCAGAGCTGCTGTTACAGAAAATTAATCAGCACCTTCTGACCAGTCATAACTGAGAAGTCTGCAAAACAACAAAGCCTGGGGTTACTAAATACATCACTCCTTCTATCCAACTCGTATCCCAATTTCAATGAGACTGCCCCCTAGTCACTGATTACGTTTACATGGACAGCAGTAATCTAATTATTGACCTTACTCTGATTAAGATAATAATGTGATTAAAGTGTTTACATAAGTCCTGTTTTACATGTTATAGATCATAATTAGATTAAGAGCCCACGTGATTACATCACTGCGCCACGCCGTCCGGCGTCCCTCCAGAATTTCACGTATCAACATACAGTCCGTCTTTGTTATGGTACTGTATACAGTTTTGGGTGTTTTTATTTAATTTTTTTTACGAACGCTTTAAGTGCAGTTAATTATTTGTCATGCTATACGTGCTAATAGACAACTGGTTGAAGCCGTATAGACAACTACTTGAAGCCGTGGGTGTATCCCAAATCGCGTAGTTACCGTCTATATAGTAGTGGCCTATAGTAGGAAAGTATGCTATTTGGGACGCGGCCGCACTCTCTTGTTCGCCGTAAATGTTGAGAACTGCCATGTGTGATCGAGTTCTGTCGTAAAATGCGGTGAAAACTTTCACACGACGTTCATAATGTGATTGAGGTGTTTACATGTCTCTAATACACTAAAACAGGAGTACTCCACCTGTCTTAATTCGTTTAGAGCTTACTTAGATTATGACCTTAATTAGATTAAGGTTGGTGTTTACATGGTAGTTTCCTAATCAAAGTATGGTCTTAATTAGATTAAGAGTGGATTATTGTTGTCCATGTAAACGTACTGAGAGAGGCTTTGCAGTGGAAAAACCTCCAGCATTTATATGTCTGCAGGTCTACACCTATGATGAAACTTCTTAAGTTAACAGAATAAAGCTTGAAATTTACTAGATTAGAAATTTCCCATAATTCAGTAGAATGAATAAATCCAGATAATTCAGCAATCAGATAAGTGTCCATTAAAAGTGCTACTGATTTGCCATACTCTTATTCCTGGTCAATTCTTTGACCTGAATGATAGAAACCCATCAAAAAAACTAACGTAAGCACACGATACTCACCTGAACTGGCTCCCCCGTTGGCATGACGATGGCTGTTGGGGGGGGGAGAGGCGTGACTGTGCTGGTCATGGCTGAATCACTGGTGTCATGAGTTAGAAGCGGCTGCTGTGGAGGTTGAGCGGGAAGCACTGAAGTGGGTGGGACTATACTGAGGTGGAGGAGAGACAAAGGCTCGGTGGCCTCTTTGGAGCCACTTTCCCGATTCTGGGAGGAGCCTCCCTTTAGACGCACACCTGTGTGAACAGACTGGTGCCGCCGCAGGTTGTAGCTATTTTTGAATTGCTTGTTGCAGATGGCACAGATATGAGCAGCACGGCCTGGACGAACTGGTGGCTTTTCTGGAGGAAGAGAAAGAGAGAACATGTTTTAGGGTGCAGTCACATTTGCAGCATTTTGTTCATTTGAAGCTAATCTTGGGTGTATTTTAGCCCTCAGTGTGGTTTATTTGCGCAGGTGAGACCACAGCAATCACACTTGAGTGTCAACTAAAGCAACCGGTATAAGAGCATCTGAGCGAGAAGGTCTTGGCCCGCTTACAAGTGAACTCTAGTGTGGTTCAATTGCAGTGAAAAAGCGATTTGAATTAATCCAATGACAGGAAGTGCCCAAACATGCAGTGTGTTTTTGGGGTGCAGGCAGAAATTTTCTGAGCGGATAAACTGCAAAAGGACAGAGGTGTCGTGCTACAGAAATAAGTAGGGTTCTGGATATTTGGTCCAACAAACAAAAAGAGAATATAAACAGCGGATGCATACAGAAAATATTTTTGAAACTTGTTAATAATATACAGTGCCTTGCGAAAGTATTCGGCCCCCTTGAACTGTTCGACCTTTTGCCACATTTCAGGCCTCAAACATAAAGATATAAAGCTGTAATTTTTTTGTGAAGAATCAACAACAGGTGGAACACAATCATGAAGTGGAACGAAATTTATTGGATATTTCAAACTTTTTCAACAAATAAAAAACTGAAAAA